>OMLB01023081.1:7443-43019 GCA_900302555.1 Myripristis jacobus
TGTGTGTGTGTGTGTGTATTCTGATGTAACCTCTTAAGAAGGCTCAGCAATAATACCAACTCATACAAAACACTCTTGCACTCTGTCTCTCTCTCTCTCCCTCACACACACACACACACACACACACACACACACACACACACACGCCAAGACGAGAGAAGTTAAAACTGAAATTACAGCGACTCTGAAAATCCACTTTATCTCTGACATGAAGTGCCAGGGGAATATTTAAGCCGGTATTAAATAGTTTTTCTCCTTATGTGGTTTAGTGGGACAGAAAACAATGGAGAGAGACAGAGACGGAGAGCGAGCGAGTGGGGGAAAGACAATAGAAACAGATAGTGGATCAACGGAGGAGTGAGACAAAGGCAGATGGAGGGATGAGTTTCCATTTCTCTGACTATTATCTTGTTTACAGTGAGGTTTTCCAATTTAGATGTTGTTCATCTTTGTTTCAGTGAGGCGTCGTTAAGTAGACTTTTACACTATTTCCATTTCATTACTGGAAAGAGATACAGAGACAGAAAGAGACGAGATGGAGAAGGGGCAGAGATAGGGAGGAACAGAGAGAGAGAGAGAGAGAGAGAAGAAAATATGGAGACAAAAAGAGTCAAGGAGAGAGCCATTTTCTCTTGGAGCAGAAACACCTAGTTTCATATTTAACCTGTGATTTGATAAATTCAAGGTTGTGCAACGGTGAAAATCAAACTCTTATGTATTTTGACGACAATAAAGTCAGTTTGAAAAAGTTAGCAGGAAAGGAAAGTAAGCTAAGGTTATTAAACTTTTAATTTAACAAAAAAATAGCTTTGGTTTTATGCTGGACAGAGTGGGTTTGTAGTTTGGGGGGAAAAAAACACGATAACCAGCATTAAACTGTGATTTATATACATTTGACAGCGGGATGCTAAGGATTAGTTTAGGATAGCCTGCTTCACATCTTAGTTGGATATCAGAGCTTTCAGAAAAATGTTCAACTCCTAGTTGTACTTAGAGTGGGATGTTGGTTTGAATTTCACAAGAAGATGGTACTTACGGTAAATATCCTGTGTGAGTGCGGCGTGAGGACTCAGGTTTAATGGCCATTTCTGTGCAGTTGGCGATGTGTGACTTTAAAACGTGTTTGGAGCGCAGCTTGTGGCCTCATATTCCTCTCCTCTCTCTTCATCATCTCTCCTTTCACCTACAAAAGGTTGATACCTCATTAGAGGTCCAGGTGAACATATGTGTGTGTATGTGTGTGTGTGTGTGTGCCAGTCTGTTGTATGTGCCGCTGTGCGTCCAGCCGGCCAGCCAAAAATTCATTAAAATGGTGACTTCCTGCTCCTGGCTTGCACTTTGTGCGCACACACACACACACACACACACACACACACACACAGAGTACCACTGCCAAAAGGACAGGAGGAAGTATTATTTGAAGTTAGTCTTGTTGTCAAGTTGCAGGAATAAAACACAACATGTTGCCATTTTAGGAAAACCCCCCAACTCCAGTTTTGTTTTTCTATATTTTGACTCGAGTCTTTCACAAATTAAGTTGACTGGGATCAGCACATCAAGGCTGTGCATGAAGTTCATGATAATCCGTTTGCATGATTTAGTTTAAATTTTGAAGTTGGACGCACAAAGGAAGCACTTGTCCTTTTCTCTGAATCCAAACATGCATTTTAATGTCATCGGTCAACCACAGTTTGTAGATTTGTTGATGTTAACCTCGTTGGCATTTAAATGTTTGATGGTCTTTGTTGCAGAGAGGTAGGAAATGAATCATGCGGTGCTTTAGGTGTTTTTCATCACACGGGGTTTGGGTTACTGTGCAGGTCAAGGTGCTCATCTGATTTATTAAAACTGCTGTGATCGTCATAGAAAGGAGATGAACTCAGATTCTATACTGTGCATTGTTACATAACTGGGGACAATTAAAACACCATTAACATCTGCTGTGCATCCAGCACACACTTTGGCTTCGGATAAATGTTGATATGATCTCTTTCACGCTGAAAACCATAAATATCTCCCTGATGTCACCACAGAATGTCTTCAAAAGCTACTGAGAAAATACTGTGCTGCCTTGAGGCGACATTAAAGCGATATTTTTTCTTGCAGCATGGTTGGTTCAGAGTTGACAGAAGTAGAACTGGGTAGTTTGCATGAGCACCGATAGCTACCAAACATGATTACCAAGTGCGGTGCAAAAACACCGCAGCAACAAGATGGCGACAAAATCCAAAATGACACGTCCACTTTAACATCTCAGAGCTGCAGATTCACACTGGATTATGCATTTAGACGCCTTGAGGAGGGCAGAATAATTACTTCGGCTTTGTGGCCAGAGGAAGGCGCAGCATGAAAGCTGAAAAGGTGAAAGAGTGGAAGGGAGAGAGGAGGCGAGATCAGCTGTTTATTTGAGCAGACCCGACGACTTCCTGCTTCCTGCCCCGAGGAGGTCACCTGACCTCCCCAACTGGCAAATGCCATCACAGTTCCCTGCTTCAGTTTCTGCTAATTAGATGTGTGTATGTTTTCTTCCTATGGGCCCACAGGTGTGTGTGTGTGTATGTGTATGTGTGCTGAAGGGATGAGGAATATGTGTATGTGTGTGTGAGCATAAATAAGCGGTATATGTTCATTCAACGTACAAATGTACCTTTGTCTGCATCATAGAGGATCAGACACCTGTAGGCGTGTGTGTGTGTGTGTGTGTGTGTGTGTGTCCTCAAGCATGTGATGAGTCATCATGCATAACAGTACTTACACAGAGATGCAGAGAGAAAAAAATTAGAAAGGACAGAAGAGGAAAAAAAATAAAAAGTCAAGCAAAGAAAAATTAAGTGAGAAATACAGTCAGTGGAGGGATAAAATAAAATAAAAAATAAAAATAAAAAAAAAGGAGACCAGGAAAAGAGTAGCCTAAATGACAGAGGCATGGACGGCAAAGGAAACAGAATAATGGTGCGGTCACACCTCAGTTCAGTCCACAAATTTTATTTGCTCATCACACCAAATCAGGATGCAACATCGTGGTAGAGTAGGCACCAACATTCGCCTAACGTGGCCAGGTGGAGCTGGCCGTCCCAGCAGACAGAGCCGAACAGAGCGGGGAGCAGGGGCCACATCACAGAAACCTCCTGTCTTCAATCTGATGCTAAGATACCAAGTCAAGACAAGATGCTGATCATTTCCGTATTACAGATGCAAATCCTAGCTCATTTTAGAAGTCCTGTCTTATTTTACTTCATCCTATCTCCTCTCAAGTTGGAATTTCCAAAATACTCGATCAGCGATCAACTTAACAACTATATCTGTTGACAAGAAACTGATGCTGAGCTAACTGTTACTTTGTAACTGTTGTGAAGGTAATGTGTCAGTTCAGTAAAAACAATAACAGAGCAGCCATTCAAGTTAAAGAGGTGAGATACCACCTGGTTGAAAAGAGAAACCTTTACAATGCTGGAACAGTTATCTTAAAGTTAGAATAGTTTTTAGATTAGATTTTGTGAAGTCAGGTTGCTTGTGTAATTCATTTTTCCTGTAATAATGAGCAACACAGATGCAGTCGATATGAAACTATTCTGCGAGCTGCGGTCGATTTTATTCAGCGTTCGCAGGGGTTTTCAACTTATGTGTCTGAGCAAGAAAAACATTTTCTTGGAGTATAGTTGTCTAGAGATCATGTGACCACACCAAAAAGAACCAAAACTAGTGAAAGGAGGAAAAATGAGGCAAAAGAAATTAAGAGACAAAGAGGGAGAGACGGCTAAAGAAAGAGGCAGTGATTGAGGGAAGGAGTGATGTATCACTCCTCTAATAGTACATCTCTGCTTATGCTCTGCATTGTTTCCTACTCTAAATGTGTTTGGTAATGGCTCAGCTGTACTGTATATGTTGACTCTACCTCAATACATATTTGGTTTATGAGCGAGAGAGAGAGAGAGAGAGAGAGAGAGACCATGTAGATGATGTGGTATTCTTTATGATCAGATTTGCTATTGATCTCAGATAAGAGCATAAATGCATTAATTGGTACAAATCCACATAAATGTATGCAGATATAACTGAGAAAAAGCAAGTCCTTTTAAAAGTCTGAAAAAGTGCTAATTAGTGGTTACAAAAAGTATTAAAATGTCCTTCTAAAGGTCATACTTTCAATGTAGTGAATGTTTTTTGTTGTTGTTGATTGTTTGTTTTTGTGATGCAGGGGCTTTCTTAAGAATAATACACAACATGGCTAGTCATCTGTCACAATTTGATTTCTTACACTTGAACAATTACCATCCTTTAACTCACTGTCTTGAAACTGCCCAGAGATTGTTGAAACTTTTATTAGATGTGTCTGGTCAGAACAAAAAAACAAAACAAAACAAAAGTTTTAAATTCAGTTCCAAGAAAAAAAAAAAAAGAATGATGGAGACAAGAGCTCATCATGCTCATAAAAAATATTTGTTTTTACTATTTATGTTTACTGATGTTTACTGAACCTCGGTATATAGTCAGTATGTACGATCAATGTACTTAAAGCAAGGTGTACATTCAGTATTATTAATACAAGAGAGAGAACAAAATGCACGTGGATTGTTTAATGAGTCCTTCACACGCTGTGCATTGTGTCCAACAGATATTAATGTGCGATAAAGTGATATGAAGCCAGTGTGTTTAATTTCTGCGCTGATAGAAAGGCATTAGAACGGAGAGCAGAGGAGAGGAACACAGATAAATGTGAGAATAATCAAGCGGCGCCTATTCTTTAGCCTGGTATTAACGTGCTGATATGAAATCCATATTCTGGCCCAACAATAGGAAAAAAAAGACTGCATGTCCTAGAGCACGTTCCTGATGAGCTGGGAGACAATCAGGCCGTGCTGGAAGTAGAAATGTGGACGAGTCCTCCAGTGTGTCTTAACTTCCATGTTAACCTCTATGTTATATACTAACGTTAATTTCTGTTTACAGCACATCATGTCTTGTCTGTTCTCAAATCAGCGCTACACATGTTACAGCCCGACTAACATCGTCATAGCAACTAACCATTTTATTCTGTACCAACCACATGGACATGACAAGCAGTTCAATGGTTGTTCTGTTTCATTCAATGTCAGTGTAATTGATCAACAATAATCAATAATAATACTGTAGTTTTGAAGCAAATAATGTGTGGCAGTTACCAGTTAAGTTCGTTGCTATGGTTACATTTGTCAAATTTGTTCAAAACTTTGTGGCTGGCGTATGAAGTTAAAAGAGTGATGAAATTTGTGCTGGACTACACTTGCAGTACATGGTTTGAACACACACCCTGCAGCCAATCAGAAATGAGTATTAGTGTAGATTACATATATAGATTAGGGTTTTAGGTCGGGTTTTTTGTTTTGTTTTTTTTTTTTTGCTTGAAACTGATTGCCAATATTTTCAGCTAGTGTAAAAGGTGTGTACTCCATTATTTCTCTCAGAGTTGTACTAATGATATTGATAATATTGCCATTTTTGTTATCATTATTAGCAGTAGTAGCAGTGCTGTTTTAACTCCATGAAGAATTTCAAACATAAGCTTTTCTGCCTTGTCAAGAAGACATTTATGCAGGAAACAGGAGTACTTGTAGTTACTTGTTTATTTTGGGCATAAAACTTGGTCATGAAAATGAAAACTTAAAATCACTAAATATTTTAATACACAGATATCAGCAGCGCCACTGTAAATATATCTGCGAATCTCACATCAGCCCAGTTAGCAACTGTTGATTTGGTGTTTTGATGTTTTTTTGATGTTTTGATGTTCCTAAGTTCCGGTAATTTTTCCTGATAAACAGTCATGACAATAAAACAGGTGAATAATTAAGAGGGAGAGATGAAGGACATTGGAAAGAAAGAGAGAGAGAGAGAAAGAAGAATGACTGACAGAGTTAAAGAAGAGAAAGCATCATCGCCTGTGAGGTTTTTTTTTTTCTTCTCCTCAGCTGTATAATTTAGACCATCTGCTACTGCTACAAGCCACATAGACAAACACCTCAAGGACACACTGTGTGTGTGTGTGTGTGTGTGTGTGTGTGTGTGTGAGAGAGAGAGAGAGAGAGAGAGACAGAGAGAGACAGAGAGAGATAGAGAGAGAGGGCATGTGTGTTTACCTAGCTAATGATGACAGTAGTGCTTTTTTTGCCTGTGTTTGTGTCTCTCTGTGTCTGCACGTGTGTCTCAGTACACCCGGCTAATGATGACTTTGATGCAACACAAACACACACACACACACACACACACACACATTCAAAAAACCTCAAAGGCAGCAGCCCTGACTAGAAAGTGACATTGTATGACTTTCACAGATGGATAGTAAAGAGTGTTAACAAGCAAAGATAATAAACTCTGAGTTATTTTAAAACATCAAACAGCATATGCTCTATTTCATAAAGAAATTTGTGTGCCGCGTGCCCCCTTTGTTGAAAAGGAGAGGATTCACAGTCACAGATTTAATAAAGCTACAGACTTTGAATGGCAAACACACCCACAAATATCCATCCTAACAAGTCATTAAATCAAGTATTCAGGCTCAAATTAGTTTGCTTGAGATAAGTGGAAAAATATCTTCCAGTGTCACTGATGCAAATCAACTTCTTTAAAGAACTGTCTTCAATCAAGAGGCTTTTTTGTCTGTAGCTGAGAGTCTGTGTCATTTACCTTGTATCAAGATGAACTTTTTATCCACAATAAAAAAAATAAATAAATAAAATAAAAATGAAAAGTCCTTGAGTATATGAACTCACTTTGGAAATAAGTAGCTTGATCACATCTGAAAAAAAATGTTTTGGGAAAAGATTGTTAGGTTAAATATTAAGTTAAAATGAAAGTTTTGTCATGAGCGAAAGACCTTCATTCTGATTTTTTAAAGTGACACTTTTCTGTTTTGTGATTTGCAGCTTCTTATTTGTGACTTCTTGTTCTAAGGGGAAGATTAAATCCATTTGTCTTCATAAAGCATGTCAGTGCATACATTCCTCATTGCAGCAGGCTGTTATAACACTTTTAAGCTGCACTATGTAACGGTTTTATGGAAAAATCCAGCCACCTTATTGGTCAAAATCACAAAGAGTGGCTGCCTCAGAGAAGAGTGTGCCAACCTCACTAATGCAGAGGCCACAGATTCACCAAAGTTGTCCAGATAAAATCTAGTGTTAGTCATGATTAATATCATTAAAATTACTTCCTCTGCGAACAAGAGTAAAAACATAAAAGTCCAGTATATATATTTTTGGAGCTGGAGCACCATCTAGTGGCCGTTCCCATCCGCGGCTTTATACAGACACAAGAGGACGGGAGTTATAAGGTAAATAGTATTTCACTTACCATATTTAGAGGCAAATTTTACCACAGCAGCAGGTTAGGTTTACACTTAAGATCAGCAAGGTTTATAGGAGCTACAAGAAGAATGAGGTCGAGTGACGGCCACAACAACCAAGGCAAACATATCTTCATAAGACACAGCAGTGTGTTTTCAGCATATTGCTTGACAGATGTAGGATGAGAGTGAAGGAGCAAGCACTGACATCAGCAGTTTGGCTGAGGGAAGCTACACACAGCATATGTGGCTGACCTTACCAAAAAAAAAAAATGTTAAGGCCATTCATTGCACAGATGTTGTTAGTTGACTATGATAATGCGGAACACGTCGGGACATTCAGCAGCTTGGATGGATTGACTGGGACTGATCAACAATGCCTGCTGCTGTGTTTTGGTCATTTGCACATTTGTAAAGTATGATATTGTGGCTTTTAAAAGTGAAGTACACGCAGCAGAGGGCAAGCACTCCATGCAGAGAAAGCTGTACTCGCCATAGTTTGGTTTTTTGCCTCTTTTGGTAGAGGGCACACAGAACAGCCGGGTTGGTAAACAAGACTGTGTTCTGTGCGATTTATTGACATCATATCACGGGATTTCTGGGAATTGAAGTCTGCAAAATCCAAACAGTTGCATGTCATCACCACCAAGTTATGAAATTGCTTAGTGCAGCTTTAAATCCATTCAGTCAAACTGTGTCACTACATCTCTCGGGGCAGACGAGCAAAGAAAGTACAGTGATGTAAATGAATTACTGAAGCTTGTCTAGAAAACAGCCGAGGCATTTACACTCCTCGATTAAGGCTGCTTGTAAGTCGCACTGAAGGGGAATGTGGTGAAAAGGGAAGAAATAGACAGGCTTTCACCCTGCCCATTCCTGTCCACAAATACACAAACACACTGTCTGTCTCTGTCTTTCTTCTGTCTGACACACACACTCATGCAGATAGTGCAGTGTCAGCACTAGTGACATGTTATTAGCTGGGAGAGGAGAACCTTTTGACATGCGGCTGTATGTGTGTGTGTGTGTGTGTGTGTGTCTTTCATTTGTTTGGGTTCTATTGTCGCTTTCCACAGGACTGCTGACACTTCATTAGGAATCCACCGCTATCTGAGAGTGTGTGTGTGTGTGTGTGTGTGTGCGTGTGTGTGTGTGCGCCTGACAACCGCAGTCTCTGTAATCAGGTTATAATGGCCGAGCAACACGCAAAATCAATCACTAGACATAATTAGAACGGACAGAGGAAGAGAGAGGGCAGGTAGTGCAGTGGAAAGAGAGAGAGGGAGAGAGAGACATAAAGATAGAATGAGGAGAGAGAGAGAGAACAGTGAAGAGAAACAGAGGGCGAGAGACCCATACAGGAAAAATGAGCAAGAGAGAGAGAGAGAGAGAGAGGTAGATAATGGGTGTCGAGCGATCATCACCACTTGGACGGATGTAAAGTGCTGCAGTTAGTGTAGTGAGCCATCGCCGCTACTGATGTTAATGCTAAGTGCTTCAGTCATGCTAATTCGATCACTCTGACAGCCATGACAGAGATGTTGATGCTGAGGACGTTATCCATACAGTAACCGACTTAGCTGACACCCCATTGGCTTATTATAGCTGTGTCCATACAATTAACGGTGATGGACGGGGGAACGGGCCAGAATACAAGGTTGATCGTCGGGGCTGCAGCCTAAGATGGCCGCTGTGGGACTCCACCGGCGCTGCGAAAATGAATGCTAAACGCCGTCGTTTGCATAGGCGGCTAATGTCGGTGCTAAGTGGTGGCGCTGAGGTTGTGTGACAGCCATGACAGCGGCTGATGCTGAAGCCATTAGCAGAGCGCTTTGCTCCACTCGAAGGGGCAGCGTGGGGCTTATTAAGGTCCGGTCCAAGCACTTTTTTTGTCACTGAGCCTGTGCGGTGCAGTCCTACAGTCAAAATAATGACTGGAAATGGACTTTGTGGGTGAATTGAATTGGTTGAGATGGTGATGTAGTCCATTTGTCTTCAAAAATCATATCTGCTTCAATGCAATGCAGAATATGTCATTAATATAGTGAGGAATGAGTCATTTAGGGTGTTTTCACACGTTGTCCATTCACCATGGTACAGATCGGTAGAATAAGCAATACTTTGTTGCATTGTTCATTGGGTTCAGTTTGATTTCAAAATTTCAAATGAACCAAAATCTATCAACACAAGCCATGTGGGAGCTGTCCGCCAGCTGATTGGTCAGGGTCAGATTTTTATCCTCTCTCACTTTATTGTACCCATTTGGTCAGTCCAGTATCCAACTTGGACATGGAACGCCATCAGCAGCTTTGGTGTTTCTTCACTGTTGAGGTGCTCATATTCCGAGAAGGCAACCTATTTCTTTGTTGTTCAATGTCAACCTTCGATTTGCTTCAGGCCAAAACACACGCTGCTTCCTGTAGTTGGGTTGAATCTAGGTCCATACAAGTTTACAGCCCGAATGAGCCGCTCCAGAGGTTGTTTGTAACTGTGCTGAGAGAAACCACCTCCTCAGCAGGGTCTTGGTTTGGTTGTTTTGGTTCTACCTGAGTGTGATTGCTGCTTTCACACCTGACCAAATGAACAACACCAAGGAGGTTAGGGTTAGGCGGACTAACCAAGGCAGGTGTGAAAACCCTCAGTCAAGTTCTGAGCCTTGAAATCTTTAAAATAATGGAGAGAGTAAGCCAATCAGCTGTGGTGATTTTACTTTTTTCTGGAAATCACAAACAACAGAAGAATTGCTTGGAAAGTTTAAATTTTCTTCTGAGCTCAGACAGGAGCTTTTGTTTTATGCCATAGGTAATTCTGCTGGATCCACTCACACTAATGATGTATTCACAAGATCTGGAAAATGACACTTGGTAGAAGACATTGATTTGCATTGGGAACAAGTAAAGTGATCTCACATCAATGGGGAGATTATTACTTATAAAACTCAGAATTTTAAGACTCAACACTAAGCTCATCAGGAATGCTGATGCTTTTTTTTCCCCATGTGTAGTCTACAGTCTGGCTTATTTTATAAATCTAGATGGAGTTTATTCTCAAAAGAAATGCCTGTGATTCAAGAGGGTTTAATTTGCTCTTACAAAACTATTGTTGGCATAAAAATGAAACTCTGTGCAACATTTCTGAAGTGGTTATACTGTATGTGTCTGGTACATTTATGTTTTTCTCTAACTTTAGAGAGAGAGAACAAGCGCGAGAGAGCATAAGGCCATACACATTAGACCAAGGAACAGGTGTTTAATGGTGTTATCTCACAGACACACACACACACACACACATACACCGAAAGGGAAAGGGAGAATGAGAGGGAGACCTGTGGTTGACACCTATCCATTATCTCACTCAGATACACAGAGCCATGGCAAGGGTTGCTCGAACACACACAGACATACACACATACACACACCTGGGCATGCACACACACCTGCTGGTCAGTGTATGTTTTTGTGTCTGTCACAGAGGGAGGCCCGGTAATGAACAACAATATGGTCCGTCCCAAATCATCTCCCCCCATTCGCTCCATTAAAATGTCACAGGTCCGCCTGTTAATATCTCCCCACTGAGGCTCGGCAAAGTGGCATTTCACTACTGTCCCCTAAAACCTCACAGCTGCATACAAATTAGCTCATTGTTATATATTTATGTCCTTGAATTGTCGTGCTGCTTTTTTTTCCAGACGGCACGAGAAATGATCTAAATTGGAATTTTGTTTTACACCAAATTTATTTCCACCGGATCCACTTACACTAATGATGTATTCACCAGACAGTACTGTAAGGCATTACATAAAGTCATCTGCTTAATACTTTTTTATTATTTATTGCCTTTTCGCTTTTGTATTTTGAAAATGAATCGGCTCCAGGAAGACATGATATAAATAACTTAGTGATGATTAGGACAAGTGGAATATTGCATTAAGGTCTTCTCATCAGCAGCCGACTCTCACACAATCATGAAATCTACCCAGCTGCCTTTGAAATCAATACGACGGCTGTCGCAATAAATCAACATCAGTAAAAATTTCATTATAAATGGCCTAGGGTTAGCTTAAAAGATAAACATCACCAGCATATTATCTTGTAATTATCTGAAGATTGTCTTCTCCAATCAAACAATGACATTGTTAATTAAACTAAACTCAAATGGAAAGAAAACTCTCCTTTTCTCCGTCTCTCTCTGGGCTCCTCTCTCTCTCTCTATTTAAAAAGGAATAAATTGCCTTTTAATCCTCTCTCTCCAAAACAAATCAATGGCTCGATTAACTAACTTGTGCCCTTGTCCTCGGTGGGAAACAGTGGCACAGTTCCCAGGGAAAGTGAAGCAAATATCAGACTGAAGTTGTATTACGGGAACAATTGTTGCAAATGGAAATGGGCAGCATTTCTGGTTAATGATAATGGCTACAAAAGGAAATTGCTTTCAGGGTGGGTAGGCACTGGTAAAAGGGGCACAGTGACACAGTTAGTACCTCCCCCCATCTGTAAAGCATATCTGTGGTGTGACTGCAGGTTAGTTCAGTCAAAGCAAATAGTGTGAGAAGATTTATTTGTTTTCAAATGTAGGTTACTCTGACACAGTAACCTGTCTTGTCCCTAGCCTTAGTTCCTACTCGGAAACACATCCAGTTTTTACACTGACCTAAAATCTCAGTGCCATCCGGCACTTGAGCTCAGTGGGTCAACCCGACATTTCAGCCCTGAACCCTGCAACATTAATTATCGGCATCAACTCCAGCCAGCAGTGTTGGAAACAGGTCACCTGCTAATTTGTGACCTGTGTAGGCACCATGATACATGACGTGCTCTACATTTTAGCTAACCATAGAGTCACTGTAACCTATGAAATATTTAAATTACCAATAAATACAATTGTTGGACATGTTCACTCATGTTCATAGTTGGAATGATAGACGTCAGAGAAGGAACTGCTCCATTTGAGTTGGGTTGCAGGATTGAGACACCAGTTAACCTGGAGGTGAATCATGCGGACAGGGCTTGTGCCAGGGTGAACTGGGTCACCTGCTTTTTTTTTTTTTTAGTGGGTAGTCCAAGCTCATGTCAGAAGAAGAAGAAGAGGAAAAATTGCTTGGTACGAGGGAGAGTCAGTTAAGCTTGATGGACCATGCCAATGATTTCGAATGTGCAGCCAAACTATTTGCAAATCACGCAGGGGAACCAAAGATTGCACAACACAGAATCAAAATCCCTCAAAATGTGAATGTGAATTTTTGGGTAAAACAGCCACCTTATCAAGTTCTGCTTCTGCCGCTAACAAAGTCGTCACCATTCATAAACCACAGAAGTCATAATTGGTTGTGAAAAGCAAACATTTCCCCGGGGATTACTTTTCCTGGCAGAGGGAGTGTTTCACTTTTCCAAATTTCAAGTCATCAAAACACAACAGTGCCGCTGCTTTTAGGGAAACTAATGTGGACGACATAACTGGTGTGAAGAAGTCTCTGAAAGTTCATATTGTAGTGGAATAAATGGAAACCAACGGCTGGTGAAAAGGTAAGAAAAATCATATCGAGTTCTAAAATATGACTGCTTGCTTTGGGAAGAGAGTAGCAGAAAAATCATGCAAAAACACTGGTTTGGTCCTTTAACAAACTTCTGTTTTTTGGCAGTTAACTAGCCGTCGATAGTTCTAATAGAAATGTAAGCCAACTAGCAAATCAGACGCGTCAAGCTGAGAACTGTGATGGTTCGCTGATCAGATAGTAGGGTTAGCTAACTAACCATGAAAGACCAGTTCCCTGTTTAAAACAACACAGAAATGAACCGTATCTGTTGGACTGCGTTGAGACAGCCAAGTGATCATCCATGAGTTTCTGTGATTACCCGTTTGATAGCAGAATAATAGCTGCTAATGTAAATTGTCTAATCAACTACAGTTATTTCTGCATGTGCTTGTTCACTCTCATGAAATGATGCTTGAGGTCAAACCAGAGGACAACTGTCATGATGAGAACATGAAAAAAAATAAAATAATGTAAGACACACTGACCCAGAGTCAAATTTGATGAGATGTGAAAGAGCTTGAAACATGACTTCAACTTGAACCAAATATCAGTTCACTAGAGCTTGCTTTGCTTTGGGACAGTCTTTGAGAAGGAATTAATATACTTGATTCTGTGTCAGTGTATCGTTATTGTAACTTCTTGAGAATATTGTCCATGTGAATAGCCTCAAAATATGTCCAATCTGAATTCACTGGATAAAACTTGGAAAAACAGAAACATCTTGACAGTTCTCTCTCACTGCTAAATATAGCTGTTAACACTGACACGCATACCTGTCCTGAATCGTGTGTGTGTGTGTGTGTGTGCATGCGCATGTGTATGTGTGTGCAAGGCTTTAGCAGTGTAAGCCAGGGTTTGAGCCTGTCAGTGTCTCTATAGCCTCTAATCCATGTGTGGAGTGAAGGGTGACCATCTGTCTCTCGCTTTCCCTCTCCCTTTCTCTCTCTCTCTCTGTATCTCTACCTAAGCCTCTTTTCACCCCAATTTAACACCAATCGTCCTTTTCACAATGCTGCCCATCGCTCCACCATAACCTTCACATACACACACACACACACACACACAATCCCACACATATCATAACCCCATATTATTCCCCACAAATCTAACCGCGTCGCCCTCCTCCATTGTAATCTTCTCTCTCAAGATTTCTCTCCATTTTAATCTCTGTCGCCATCAATTTATCTATCTCCCTTTCCATCACTCTTTGTTGGGCTTTCTCTTTATTTCTTTCTGTCAGGCTGATGATGAAGGACAGGATCTGAAAACCCCATTTTCATATCACAGTTTCCCCGTCCACACAAGCACTTTCGCAAAGTTTTCGGAAAGTCGGCCACGCACACCAACACACCAACAACGCTGATAATTCCTTACCAGGCCTCCGTAGGACCACACGTTTATTGCCTCACCCGCCAGTTTTTCACATCTTTGCTGGCTTTTTCTGATTCACCCACTTAGGAGGACGTTTTCAACACACTTCATTTTTGGTGGACGAAAACATCGTTTCAGTGTGGACTGGAAGGCAACATGGAGAAATGCAGACGTGTTTTCAGATTTCTCCAACTTGACTGTTAGACCAGTATATGGTATCTGGGGGTAATGTCCTGCTGTCTTTGCACCATGTGTATCAGTGTGTACTGTGCAACGGTATTAAGAGTCCCTTTATCTCTGAACCAATGCCACCAAGATAAACTCCTGAACTTTTACTGACCTTGGAGAGTAGTGTATTTCTTACAGTTTGTGCATTGAACCCAATAATGCCTTTTCCTTTTCACACATCCGTATTGCTGCTATTACCACATTGTTATGCTTTAACAGTGTGGCTGCTGTGTTGAAAAGTACCAGTTGTGTGGGGGTTTTGTGCTACTGGTTATACTGAAGAGAGTGAGACAAGGCTTTTTTTTTTTTTTTGTAACTTTAAAGGACGTAAAAATTATGCGAGAGGGTGAAATGCATGGAAATCTGTGCCCTAGTGAGAGAAACTGTAATCTGATTTTGAAGTTTATACTGGAGCCACATTTGGACATTGATTGTGTAAATGTATTCTGGCTAAAGCATATCTGGACACAATTTAGTTATGAGAGGCATGTTAAGGAAGCGCCTGACATGCAGAGCATGAAAAAAGTTCAGGTTTCAGAAATGCAGGAGAAAAAAAGAACCTCCTTGTTCTTCCTCAGGCTGAGAAGGCAAGCTGTGAAACCATACTGATGAAGATTATGCAGGGCGCTCCATAGTCTTTCTCCTTCGAATGCTTCACCATATGAAACACACACAGACACAGAATACATGAATTGCGAAATGGAAATGGAGAGGAGGTGGAGAGGGAATCACTAGGGGTTAGAGATGAAGAAAGAACTGTAGAAACAAGAGAATCCTCCTCCATCTTCTACATGTCACAGGGAGGAAGAGGCTTTTGCAGTTTAGAGAGACAGAGAGGAGTATTTAGAGAAAGGGAGTGCCAGAATGCCTGACAGAGAGACAGATAGACAGATCAAGTGAGCGAGAGCAGCAGAGTTGGAGGAGAATATGTTTAGTATTTCAAAGTTGCCCTCTGTGCGGAGCGGGGAGGAAGCAGCTCTTGATGCCTCCCACTCAGTTTGGCCTCGGGCCTCAGCATCTGTGTGAACATCCCTGTGTTCAAACCCAGTCAGATCACTCCCAGTGCTACAAAAGGACTGGAGGTTTTGGCCAGAGACACTCGGAGAGAGCAGCTCCTGTGGCTATCTGCCAGATACGCTCACATAAACATGGAGCCGCTGTGGAAGACCCACTTTTTACAGGGATGAGGCTCTGGATGGAGCCCAAATGGAACTTTTCACTCGGTTAGTCATGCTTCATTGTAGCATGGCACGGTTCTGCATGGATACACAGAGGAGGTTTAGGCCCAGACACTCCAAGAAAGAAGCTTTTGTGACTACACACTAGGTATTACAACATACAAGTGTAGCTGCTGTAAAAATCCACCTTTTTACATCATTACTTTACACCTTTTTATCGTTCCTCCTTGTTGCATATCAAAAAGGTACATGGATACAGAGGAAGATTAAACAACAGGAACTTAAAGAGGAGCTTCTTAAGGACAAGCAGATTGGATCGTGACCCACCGTTCCAGGGAATGAACTGCAAATTCGGGTGGTTATGGCTTAGCAAACAAAATGACATAAGTGCAGGGTTGCAGGCAGAAGAGATTAAAATAATAATGTAAAGAACCATGCAGATAAATGTTCCCAATAAACCCAAAAGCTTAGACTTGAGGACTTCAATACCCAGGAATCCCATGAGGAAATTACATTTCTTCTTAATGCGGCATTCAAGAATGACCAGTCATGGGAGGTCACCATGGGAATGCATCAGTGGCAACTATGCAGTTAGTCACTAATTAAAAGGCTGGTCTGTTCAGTTTTACCCACGAGGAAGTGAGAAATCCCAATTCCAATTTACAGTCAAATGCAGCGTTAGAGTGTCATGGAGTTTTTGAGGAGGTTCACCCAACATGATTCCAGGGTCCTCTAGATGGAGGGCTCTCTCTTCAGCATTTTGAGGGCATTTCACTTCAACACGCACTGTGGAGGTGCCCGGGATTCAAACCAAACTCTCCCTCCTGAGCCACGGCACTTTGATTTCATTGGGACTTTAAGTTCAGATTCAACCCTTCCTGTGTGAGAAGATTATCTGCCAGTGACCAAACCTGATATCACAATTTAATTTGAACAAATACGTTGAATCTACAGCATCTCATTTAGGGATTTTTTGTCATTTACATAATAGTCTTCACTGATTTTTTTTTTTTTTTAACATACAGTCCTACCCAACGCAGGTTTAGTAGAACTTTTTATAGCACTACCTAGCCCACTACCATTCCCCAGTGTCTCAGGAAATGTATGATGATGATGATGATACACTGTGCCTGAAAGAAGTACACCAGCTGACATTGTGTAGCCGAAGGACTGGCAGCAGTTTCATGTCACCTTGTCCCAAGTGAAGGATGTCACCTCTCTACCTGCTCTCTCTCTCTCAAAAAATAAACTCTCTCTTTTTAGCTTTTATCTTATTTCTTGCTCCAACACAATCACTCTGGTCACAAGGATATTGAGCTCATTCTGCTGTTGCACTCACTTCAGCTTGCTCCAGATAAGAGCATCTAGTAAACACATGACGTGCAAAATGTAAATGTTGCAAATGTTGTTAGTTTACTGAGGCACATGCTAAAAGCTCAGTACATTTTCTATGTTTAGTGGTTTGCCTCTCGAAGCCCCAAGCTGCTGCTGGTCACACCAACTGGTACAAGAGCGAACAGAACTTTGTGCATAGGATCGGCAGTAATGTGTGAAATATGTGCATTTTAAATAGGCATTTCCTCAGGTCAGCTGTTTGCCTCCTGTGAGCCCTTTGATTGGTCAGCTCTCAGCCAACCAGCGGGAGATGGGAAGGAAGGAACAAAAGGGCCTGGATGCTAATTGGCTTCTTGCTGTCTGAGAGAGAGAGAGAAAGAAAGAAAGAAAGAAAGACAGAAAGAAAGAAAGAGAGGAGGACAAACTGACAAAGAAAGAACGAAAGAAAGAAGGAAACTTAACAGTGGATTAGTAATTCAGATAAAACCTGTGTCAGAATAACAGACAAATAAATAAATACATACATAAATAAAAGACAAAAAAAAAAGAAAAAAAAACTATTACTCCTGATTGTTGGCAGTGTTATCTAGGCTATCTGTGTTGCCTGTGAATGATGGCCGTGATAACAAAACAAAAAATGTTGAATGAAAAGTCTTGTTTTGATGGTTGTGTGTTTGGTGGGCCTTAGCTACATAGATCACGGGATAGTGTGTGTGTGTGTGTGTGTGTGTGGTGTGTAAGTGTGTGTGGCCACTAATTGGCTACTATAACTGAGTTTCCTGGGGTGATTCAAGCTGGCTGCAGGGACGGCCACACTCACACACAAACACACACACACACACATAGAAGAGGATACAATTAATGAAGACATTAATGTCAATGCCAGAGTTGAGGGAAAACGAGAGAAAAACAGAAGACAACAGATGAAGAGAATGAAAGAGAGATGGGGAAAGGGAGCGAGAAAAAGTGATTGAGAGAAATTAAGAGAAAGAGAGACTGCAACAATTACATGTTGGTTATCGTAACGTTACTCCCCTCAGTTCCCTATTAGGCAGAGAGGAGAGTTAAAGAGGGGAAAAAAGAGAGAAAAAACAAATTGTGTTTCAACCAGCCATAACCTGAGAGGAAGCCTGTCGAAGAGCCGCCAACCAATTTATAGTAATGGGCCAACATGTTCAGCATTCATTAGCCTACATGTTCCACCTGTTTCCTTTCTTGGATTATTCTAATTCTGTATATATTTTCATCCAAATAATCAGACTGAATTTTATAAATACTTATGTGAGCAGGCTACACCAAGTCACTGTTCTTACTTTGAGTGATGCTGGCAGCCTGTATCATTCAACATGTTAAAGTGTTAGTATGGAGCCTGCCGTTCCTCAACACAATTTAAGCTTAAGGATTAGCATGAAGCTTACGATTACTAGGGTAGCCCACCATCCCGTAAACTGTGGAATCATCCCATAAAACACAGAATCATCCCGTAAAACACAGAATCGTCCCATAAAACACAGAATCGTCCCGTAATTGGAAAATTAAAAAAGGTGTTCTGTATTGACAGAACACCTTGCACTTTGTTCTGTATTTCCAAATTAATCCATTGCAAGAAATATACACAAGGGAATTGGTATGAGTTGGTATCAATGGTTAGTAATATTTACAAGGCCAACTGCACCGTGAGCTGCCAGGTGTTCTCTGGGTTTTGTCATGGAGGAATTTGGGTCATACACCAACACAAATTGCTCACTGAAGGAGCAAAATGCTGCGGAGAACACAGCGAACACAAGTTCTTTATCCCCCCAAGTGTTACAGAGGCTGGTATGGTATGCTTAATAACCATATAGATTTTTGACAGCCCAAATCCAGTTGATAGATAGGCTATGTTAGACTGTGACTGTTTTTATGATAAAAAGGGATAAAGGTGTTATACTTGAATTTGAAACCTGAACAGATTCATTTGAGTTCTTTCAAAAACATGTAAAAAAAAAATTTTAAAAAAAAGGCAATGACTAACAAGTAACAACCCAAAAATAATCCAAAGAGGACCAAAAATGTAACAAAACAACCAAAAAAATAAATAAATAAATAAAAGAAAGAAATTAAAAGCCCAAAACAAGGAACTTGTTTTCCCCATGTTTTTGACAGAAATCATGCCAGTTGGCTCATGTTTTACAGTATTACAGTTCATTTTATGTAAACAGCAACAACTGAGTAGTAAATAAGATTACTGGGAGAGATAAGATTATTTTTCAATACTAAAAATAATAAATTATCTATACATAGTACATTATCTGTATATAGAGTAGAACATGTATGCAGATAGATAGGTAAATAAACTAGGCAAAAAAAGTTCAGCACCGCTTTTTCAGTCTATAATTTCTCCCCTTTATTTATATCCAGTAGTGTTGTATCTTATACCGTTGTAAAGCTTGATTCGTCCTCTTTCCAATGAGATACAACTTGTAAGGATCCTGTATTTCTGGAATGAGTGACACCGGTAATTGTGTGGGAAGCGACCAGTTTTTTTTGAGAAAATCCCATTCAGTGTGTTTTCAGCTGATCATTTCTCCCCTGTGATAAGACCAATTGGATTTGTGAGTTACACTGTTGGAATGCCAGTCCCCTTTCCAATAGGGTATAACTGTAAGGATGAGGCAACACAGCTAAACAGGCGGGAAGCACAATAAGCCATATGCTGTCAATTAAGTGCCAGTTAGGAACACCTGTGAGTGCAATTTAAATTACCAACAGAAGAACATTGAAGGGAATTTTGATTGACTGAAAGGACATTGAATGGGATTTTGCTCTCCTCAAAAAGGGGGGGAGGGGACATGTTTAGCCATGTTGGTCATACCAATCGATTAACAATCCTTACAACTTATTTCTCATTGAAAAGAAGACTAATCAGGCTTTCTAACGGTATAAAAGACAACACCAATCAGTATTGGGAGAAATGATCAACTGAAAAAATATTGCAGGGGATTAAAATTGGTTGCTTCCCACACAATTACCGGTGTCACTCATTCCAAATGCAGATCCAGAAATGCAGGATCCTTACAAGTTGTATCTCATTGGAAAAAGGACGAATTAGGCTTTACAACGGTATAAGATACAACCCTATTGGGTATAAATAAAGGGGAGAAATTATAGACTGAAAAAGCGGTGCCGAACTTTTTTTTGCCTAGTTTAGATAAATGCATCATTGTTTCTTTACAGGTGACTGCTTCTGAACTAGCACGTGTGTCACACTGTGAAACACAACTTGAGCTACAACAGTTGTGACTGTGCGCTTAAGTTGAGCCATCGAACACTGAGTGAGTCCACGATTGCCAAGAAGATGTCAGAAGCCGAGGCAGTGGTCACAGATGTCCTTGCTCCAAAGGCAGTAGAGGAGGTGATGAACAAATTAAAAAGTGGTGAGAAAGGACTCCATTCTGTATACAAACAGATGCCTGTAACAAGGGCAGTTGCGAGATGTTTCCCTTGGCTGTACAGCTTTTCACTTGAGAGAGTGGGTCATCAACAAGTTGATTGATTTTGTTGAAAATCCTGATGAGTCTGCCGACAGAATAATCAATACCATCCAGAGCTCTCTTGAAAACCTGGGCCTGACTTTGGATCATGTGTCCGCTTTCAGTACAGACAATACAAATATAAATTATGGCATCTGCAATTCAGTCTTCATAAAATTGAAGATGAAGTCCAACAAGTGACATCCTCCAAGGCAACTGCCTTGCGTATATTGTCCGCAACACTATCAAACATGCGCTGGATCAGCTCTAAGTTGATGTGGAAAATATTGTCCTCAAGGTCTACAGTTTCTTTTCCATCGCTGCCAAAAGGACAGAGTCCCTGAAGGAGAATTGTGCCTTTTGTGACCTTGAGTTCCATGAAATCTTGTACCTCAATCCTGCAATCACCTGCCTGATCAGAACTGGACTCCTCCCAAGTCTTATGTCATCAGCATTGGCGATGACTGTCCACGGCATCTGCAGGCATTGCTAAGGTTGAGTTGCTGGAGTTGAGGAGTTGGCTGAACTTGAGGAGGTGTACCTCCTCTTCTGTAATAATGTCCTGTCTTTCTTTGAGGAGGTGGCCAAGAGGCTGGAGAGGGATGACACCACATCAGCTGAGCTCTATCTCATTATGCACTTTTATTCTGAGAGGATTAACTTGGAGAAGGGGTGATGGGTTTTGTGGCTTCCTGACAAAACAAACGCCTCAGCGCCCCTCTCCATCTGATACTGATGTTGCCAGACAGGAGATTACAGCCTTCTTAAACACCACACACAGCCAAGTGGTTCAGCTTTTCAGAGGACAGAGGCTCTTTCACCTGCAGCCCCACGCTCTGAAATCTGGGCGGAACTCCTGTTATGAAACAGAGAAGATCACTGAGCAGCTTCACCTGGTTGGCAGGCTTAACATCTCAATGGCTGAGCCCTACGATGAGTGTCTTACTGGCAACAGCACTGACAGAGCACCAGGAGTGTGTGTCCAGGGGAACAGCTGAGAGGTGGATGGCACCTCTTTGTCCAATCCTGGTGGAGTGGGTTTTCTCCTCAACAAGAGTAAATGGACAGATGTGCGGACCATATATTCTGTTGCACTCATAAAAAGTGAGCTGATCAACACTTTTGAAATGTTTTGAGCAGAGTTTTACAGTGCCACTCTGGAAGATTTTAACAACAACTTACTGCTGCAACAGATCAAATACAAGTGGAAAAAAAACTCTTGACCAAATTCAGAGCTGCTTGTGCTTCTGGATCCGCCTGTGATGTCCACTAGTTATGTTTGTTGTGTGATGTCTTTCATGGTTCAGTGGCTGTAAAATATGTACATTTCAAAAATAAATTGTTTTAGAAGATTCCATCCATCCATTGGTTTCGAAGATTCTATTTAATATCTTTTTTTCCCTAATGATGGATTTTTATTTGGTGCTGTTACAAGAAAATTCTTGAATGAGTACATGCCAGTTGTTTGCACTACTGAAAGAAAATCTTACATGATGTTTTTTGACAATAGTAGGGGAAACGTTGAATGGTTTTGGTACTTTAATAAAAATGTTATGATGCCAATTATGCTGAGTAGAAATGTAAAGAGAGGAGGAGTGATATAGATGATACAGAAAAGGAAAAAGGTCTGTGGTCCTACATTTCATTCTGTAGTGCTGAAGGTTAAAAGCAGACCATTTTCTGCACTTTCAAATGGATGAACAGGGAACAAGATTAGTTTTTTTTTTTTCTGATCACTTCCTCTCAGTGGTGGAGCGTTCATACAGCAGCAGTGCAGCAAGCTTACAGGAAACAGTCGGGACTTGCTTTGAATAACAATTAACTCAATTTTGGCTGTCCAGTTCTCTCTCTGCACCTACCGTCTGCTTGTATAGACACACACACACACACACACACACACACACACACACACTTGACCTATTTACCTGATCAAAGCAAGGCCTGCTGACGGGAGGGGATTTATAGTGGACTTGAGGATTCTGTGTGTGTGTGTGTGTGTGTGTGTGTGTGTGTGTGTGTGTATGGGCCAGTAACCATGCTAACTAAGCAGTGTTCCTTCTTCAGTTAAAGGACTAGACAGCTCCTCCATGCATATTTCATGGCCACAGAGGAAAGAGTGAGAGAATGACAGAGTATGTACAGTTTGTGCGTTAAGAGGACACTTTTCTCGTGTGTGTGCGTGCGTACATGTGTGTGTACGTGTGTGTGTACGTGTGTGAGTATAGGCCAACATACCGATGTGCATGCATGCAGCCTGTGTTTGCACTGATGCTTTCAGCCATGTATGAATGCATGCATGCATGCTTTAACATGTGTGTGTGTGTGTGTGTGTGTGTGTGGGTAGGTATGTATGTGTGTAAGCAGCTGCCATGGTCACAGTTTATTTTGCAGTGTCTTGTCCCTTCTGTGAAGTTACATTTGCTTCCAGGCAACAAGTGCCTTTAAGCCACCTTGCTTTTCTGTGTGTGTGTGTGTGTGTGTGTGTGTGTGTGTGTGTAAAACACATGAGTGTCAATGGGGGGAGAGTGACTTTTTGGAGGTACAAGGTTGTCATCAGCCCCCAGCGGTTCATGGGACTGAGTGGATTTTCTGCTCCTTATAAACCGATTAGGGAGGCAAAAAAGGGGGAACTCCTCTTCTCTTCTCTTCTCTGCTCTTCACTCCTCCTTTCCGTCCCTCCCCTCCTCTCCCCCTTTCTCCCTTTCTTCTCTTCTTTTTTCTTCCTCTCCTCTCCTTCCTCCTCATCTCCTCTTCTTCCTCATTTTGTCTTCTAGCCCACCTCTTTTTTGCACTTCTGTTCTCTTCCCTTCACTTTCTTCCTCTTTTCCTCTCCTCCTCTCCTCTCCTGTTCTGTGTTTTAAATCAGTTTTATCATCTCAGTGTTATGCCGAAGCCGAAGGGGAGAGTGTGTGTGATAGTAATCTCAGCTGTCTGATTGTATCTTGTTGCTCTGATGCAGAACCATGAGATGGTTTATTGATATTTCGTAAGGGAAGCTATTTCATAAAGAGGAGTATTTCTTGATTTTATCCCTGATCTAACTAGGCAACTTGGGGATTAACATTTCCTTTCAACTGAAATATGCTGCGGGGCTCTTTGTTTAAAATAAATAAAAAAAATAAATAAACTAAACTCTTAAACTGCAAGTGGCATATCAATTTCCAAAATTCCAAATATTTGTGGGACTATAAGGATAGATTTTTAAAAATTTTTTATTCCATGTCAGACATCAGAATTATCCATTAATAAAAGGGATATTTGGTATTTTGGGTTAAATGCTAAAGATGCACAGGTATCATTACCAAACGTTAACAAAATGTAGCTTTCCAAATACTTGACAATGCTTTGGAAAGGTTAATAATGTTCCTTAAAAATTACCCTAGTTGTATATGATTTGCCTAGTTTGATTAAAAAAAAAAAAAAAGAAAAGAAAAAGATCAATATGACACTTAAGGAAAATGCATTTTACCATATAATATATGTTTTAACAGTGGAGGACGGAAATGTATGTCCAATGTCCAAACTACATTTTGAATTAATATCACAGATTTATTTTTGGGGCAATTTTTTATATATAGTTAAATTTAAATATATGCTAAATATATTTAAAAAAAAATGTATGATAAACAACAGAATGTGAATATTTTTGCAGTTTTGGTTGGAAGAGTAGGTTTTTTCTGTTGTTTCTGCAGTTTTCCCACTGAAAGCTGAATTAATAAAAGGCCATCTATGGCTGGGTATCTGCATGCTGCACAGTGCACTTCAGTTTACAGGGGATTTTAATATGCTGCAAATGTACTTCGTCAGTTACTTAAAATGCACTTGATGTGATTCGCCCTCATGCCACCTGGAACCAGTGGGCTTTTTTCCCAGGTGCCTTCCCACCCACCTGGTGTGCAGGGGAGAGTAAATGAGGCGCTCCTAAAGTGAAAGAGTTTGGAAAGAATAAACTTTTCATATTTTGACCCAAGACTGTGTCCCCTCTCTACTTAGCCCACCATTTCAATCTGCTTCCTCTTGCCCCTCCCTCCCCCTTCCGGTACACACGCACACATGCACACATGCACACATGCACACACACACACACACACACACACACACACACACACAGGGGAAGAGATGTCAGTCAAGATGGATGTTTAAGTTGGACCAACGTCCCATATGGCAATGTGTCCTTTTCGTATGTGTGTGTATGTGTGTGTGTGTGTGTATGTGTGTGTATGTGAGCATGCGCGCATGTGTAAGTGTGCAGGGATCGTCCCACGGGTTGTGCCATAGAAGTTGGCACCGTTCAGCTCTGCTACACTCTACTATTGAGCTGGGTAAAAAAAACACACACACACACACACACACACACAGAGAGAGAGAGAGTCTCTCAGCCAAACATCTCCATCTCCCCGCTCAAAAGCTCAGAAACTTTCCAGCCATTATAAAGAATATTCTGCAGAAAAATGCAGCTTAGAACAATGATTGACGATGTTTACGTTTTGAAAAATGGTCCATTGTTATTCGATGGGATTCAGCAACATTCATAAGATTTTTATTAAGATCACCATGGTAACCTTACCAAGGCTTCCTTAGCTATGTGTGCTTTGTTAAAATAGTTTGTCTGCTCAGATAAAGTCCTGCTACTGAATTCCTGTGTGGTTAGAAGGGATACATTGGAGGGTAAAGACATGTTTCATTTGCAAGATACAGTTTAGCACCATTTAGAGCTGAAATAATAATATATTTAATAATATGTTGATGAGGTAAAGTCATACTAAATATCACGGTCAGAAAGTTACCTGAGGATAGGGTCTTTTTCATTTGTCCCCATATTTTTCCGGGTCCAGTATGTGAGATCAAAGTCGCTACTTTTCCCATCCGTTTTAGTGCGGGGCTTCCAGTAATTGTTGATGCCTTTTAGAAAAGAGCCAGCTTGATCTGCCTTACCCAAAAACAAGAATCGGCGAACTCCGCAGCACTGATTCATCGTGACTCAAAACCAAGAAAACTTCCACGCTGAAAGAAAACAGCCCTTTTCCGTTTTTTCCCTTCGCTTTGTGATGTTTCGAATAGCCACTCTCTGAGGTGCCGTCCAATCTGATTAGTCAGAAAAAGCAGAGTGGAGAGTGAGCCAATAGCAGAGTGGAGAGGCAAAGATAACAGGCTTATCACTGGGGGAGAAACAGAGAAACCAGATTTTTTTTTTCCAGACTGTGGCCCAATTGAAGCACAAAGTAACCGACTGACTGGGCCAAGCATGTGTCTTACCAGCTCAAGGCCATCCGGCAGGCTTCACTGTCCCATCGATAGAAACTGAATTGGGTTGAATGGGCATTGTATGCAGAATTTGCCAGTGAACCTATTGGCAGCCATCTTTGAGGAACCGGTTGAGTAACTTTATTGACGCTTCCATTGTGACAAAAAAAGAAAGCACCTGGCGACGAAGTCAGTTAGAAGTAAGTTGGAGTGAGCCCAAGAAAATAATTAATCGGCATGCAGCAAAGTTATTTAAAATGATTGGAGGCTCATTTGTTGCTGATCTCAGGCTAACATTAATATTAGCTAATTATCTGCATAATTGCACACAAAGTTATCTGATAACATAATAGCAAAGCCACTTAACTTACTGACCAGGTGAGGCTTATCTCCTCCAAAAAAAAAATAAAAAAGTAAATAAACAATAGCAGTTGTTTTTTTTTTTATTTGAATCTAAAATAAGGTTATTTACAGAATTCTTCCATCCATTTTCCTGTGAAAGTAGCATGTTTCTGTTAGCCGTGCGTCAGGCTTGCTATAGCTTAGCTGACATGAACAAACTCTTCTGCATGTTGGACATGGTGACATCACTGAACGCTACAGCTGTTGCCTTGGCGACAGGAACCACCCTGATTTGCTGAGAACCAGAGGCCCGTGCCGATTCTGCTCTACCCAATACACTTTCTACAGTCCGACCCCAACACCATTAATACTGTATTACTACTGATTCCTAGGGCTGTGTTTAGTGTTTATCCCTGCAGGTTTAAAGGTTTTTAATAGTGTCACCTCATTGTCAGATTGTCAAGTAGTGCTAGTGTAAAGCATTTTCCCCTTGTACTTAGCTTACGACTGTTCTCAGTACAGGACAGCCATACAGATGTACACTGAGAGGGCGTACAAAAGCCCTGCAAAATTATTGAAGTAGTTTTCTCAGGGTTTTGACAGCATATCAGGGCTTGACAGGCCCTGCACTCCTGGTTTCTCCTTTAATTTAACTGCAGAACCCATCGATGTGCAGATCTGATCTTACATATCCATTCCTGACTGCGTCAGCGCCAGTTTGACAGCCACTTTCACACACACACACACACACACACACACACACACATTTTCACACATATCCACATCACCTACCACCCACACCTTCACAGACACACATATACATAAAAGTGCACATACATGCTCTCTTACTTTTACATGCAAATGTGCATAAACTCACAGGAATGCATACTTTCTGTCACGCATACAGTATATACAAACAGAGCACACGCACAGTTTCTCTTGCCTGTGCACACACACACACACACACACACACACACGCACGCATGCACACTCAGTCTAAACCTTGATGACTGGGTCTTTTCCTATCTGATTGGAAGTGCAGTGTCTGCAACTCTTCCTCCGTCCTTCAGAATGAAAGGAGAATCCTTCACTCTCTCTACTCCTTTACTTCTGTGTCTCGATATATCTCTTCAGCTCCGTTTCACGCTGTATTCCCACTGCATTTTCTTCCACTGACAGTGATTTTTTTTCTTTTCTCTTTTTTAACTTCTGCCTGGCAAAGAAAAAGTAACAGAGTACAATTCAAAATGTCATGCGGTCCTTTTAATATAGGAGATTGTAACCCTCCAGGAAATGTTCACCTGAAATGCTTTAGTTTGTAGCTAATGTATCATGCTACAGTCTAATGATGTGTGACGATACGCATATTCCACAATGAAAAGTTTTACAATGGCAAGATTTTTTTTTTGTACATTCATATTTTAACATTTAGCTGTTGCTCCTTTCCTGGAGTGACTTACATTGAGTGCAACAGCAGAATAAGCTTCCCAGGTCACTAACCAGTATTTAGGAGGTCAAACATCAAATGACAGTGACAATATTCCTCTTACCCTATATCATGTTGAGCCATTTCAGATTTATTTCATACAGATCCTAATTACAGATACAGTCTCTTAAGAACTTGATCCAAACTTTAACATAATGAACCTGATTTGAAAAGCAACACCTTCAAACTTTAGACCTTCAGCGAGCACAAAACTAGCAGTAACTTCTGGTAAAAACTCAACAATGTCATGTTCGATATGAGACGAGTATTAGGGAGAGCAAATGATGCCTATTTACACTGGAACCAGTAGGGTAGAAAAAGAGCTATCTGCAAACCTTGTTGTGATGTGTCTGTAGATCCATTAAATAAATTAAAGTCCCCCTCCATTCATTTATTAAGCCCTTAAAATAATCTGTTCATCAGTATTACAAATTTAGTTTTTTTCCACAAAAAAACACATCTGTTAATGCTTAAGACTGCTTAATGCTTAAATATAACTATAAACCTTGCCTGCATTAAAAATGCACATAATTATGAATATACAAGTAGTATCTGCCCACCCCCGCCTGCTAGCACACCGGCTCGTAACCAGAGCTCTGTTCACAAAACGAGGAAGTCCTGTTCTGAGACGCTAATGAAAATTGTGCTAGGAAAAAAATAGATTTTCTTCAGCAAATCTCTACACTAATACTGTTGATGTGAAGCAGCCATTTTGAGTTGGTCTTGTTGGTTATTTGAAAATAAAAGATGAGCAGCAGTCCAGCACCAGCAGTGGAACCAATGGAGCTGCTGCTAATGAAATGCAAAGCAGCTGCCTGTTAGCTGACAGGACTGGCTGAAGAGTTTGTGATGTACCAACTTTAGCTGGCCCGGGGAATGTCTTAATCTCAGATTTTAAGGGCTTGCACACACACTTCCATCTTCAGTAGAGGAGTGTGAAAACACCTCTCTAGTGACCAACGTTGCACTGATAGTCAGCATAGTAAAGGTCAGTCATTTTAAGGGACATAAACATCAGAAAAACACTTTTATGAGTGCAGGGGGTCTTTAAGTAACAGTGAACAGGGTGATAAAGTGGAGAATGTGGTGAATTGCTCAGTTCCCAGTCAAAAATGCACTCTGATAACCCTCTACAGACACTTTTACACTTGCACTTTTATCTATATATTTATTGTGCCTTTTAAACCGGGTACTAGCAATGCTGAGGGTGGGAGTGTGTGTGTATCTATGTATTTATGTATCTTAGGTATTTTTTGTGATTTTTATGTTTGTTGTCTTTGTGCCATGTTTGTGCCATGACAATTAATAAAGTAATCTATCTATCTATCTATCTATCTATCTATCTATCTATCGATCTATCTATCTAAAACAGCACAGAAATCAACCACATCTATTAAACTCTGAGACAATAAAGTCGCACAGTGAAGCTGCTCACAGCACAGGAGCTTAGGATGTCCAACATGTCCACCACAAATTGTTATATTAGCTGAAAGGTACTTCTTTAAGCACTTCACAATTTCTAGCACATTTATTTACAGCACACATTTTTACAACAATAAAAGTGCATGTCTTAACCAAGCTGGACAGAAATGTCAGACTATGATTTGTCCTGTTTCTGCAGCGGAGAAAGATAAAAGTGAGGAGCTTCAAGATACTTTTTAGTTTCTGACCGGCACTACTGGCTTTTGAAAGTAATGATGCAGCATAAAGCGGTGATCTTGATGTGTTTTCCCCAGACGTTCATCATTTGTTTGATCTCTCAGACCATTTTACCCTCACACTCATGATAAATTATTTACGAACTGCAGGGTTACGGCATTTTAATTTTTATACTGTAATTAAGAGGTGAACTTAGATCTAAAGAGCATGATGAGGATGTTCTTCATAAATCATGTATCATTTTGGTAATTAATACACATAAAAGCGTATAATTCACTTTTAAAACAGCCACATAAAATGACAGCCATAACTGGGCAGTTTCTAATTTGCTCCACAGAGAGCAAGAAAGAGACACATCCTGAAATCACAAGGTACAGTCGATGTTGTTCCCGAGCAGAGTGACCCTCCGCCTCGCTGCCGAATGAACAGGCTCGCATCGGTGGGAATATGAGCTGTGAAGTGCCTTGTCAGCAAGTTGGGTTTGCTGGGGGAAAGCGAACATGTGCAGGACAAAAACACCAGACCGACCTCTCCAAATATAGAATCAATCGCAGGCTTTCCTCTGACAATCTGAGTAAAGCCTATCAGCTGAATAAGATTAGACATATATTATATGTTCAAAGATTAAATTGTTTCTCGGTCCCTCTGACAGACCTTTTGTCTTCGGGGTGATAAATGTCTTTGGACAGCTTGTTTTTCCTCTCCGCTCAGCATTAAGACAACCTGTCTCTCCTCCTCTGTCCTCCCCCCATATCTCTCTCTCGCCCCTTCTCTCTCTGTCTCTCGTCCTGTCACTCTTCTCCATCTTCTCATCTGTCCTTCCAACAAAACACTTCCATTTACCTCCCTGCCTTCTCCCATTTCCTCTTTTCACTTCCCTCTTTCCCTTCTTTTTCGCAGGGAAATCAAACATTTCATTTATTTTCAGACTTACCCTCTTCTCTCCTCTGTCATTTTCTCCCTCCCTCCATCCCCCTGTCTTTCATCATCAGTTAACCAGGACTATATTGGACATTTAACCACATACAGTATACACAGCAGCTTACCAGGATAATTAATGCACTCCAATGACAGCTCAGCCATTTTAATAGTCAGCTGTCTGGCTGCAGTCTGGACGCTGCTGCTGTATGGCTGCTCCTGTCCTCCCCTTGGTATTCTGATGCCTTCAGATTGACAGATTGACAGACTGACTGTTGTCAGAGCTGTGGACAGCAGAGTTGGACTCACGGCTGGAGGTTTTGAGAAATGCTGAGGAAGGTCGGCAAATGTGAAAAAAATCGGTGCACAATCAAACTAAATTGAACGTTAATGTTTGATGAGTCCAAAACAGACCAAAATTACAGATCATAAAAAAACATAATATCAAGGCCCAGAAAATGTAGTGTAATGTGGAATTATTTTTATTTTGTCTCTATTTTGTTGTGGTGTGGCGTCAGAGATAATCTGTCAGTCAAACAGTGTGGGTGGGGCTGTGACGTCTTTTTTCTTGAACTCTTCTACAGGTGGCGCTCTTTTCTTTGTCTGTCTGTTCCAACCATGATGGCTATCACTGCTGACTTCCTCTGCTCGTTAGCTGCTGCTGTTCTTGTTAGGCTGTGTGTGTGTGTTTTCTGTGTTAACCGCATCACTTCCTGTGTGCCAGAGGACTTTTCCCTAAGAAGACCTTCCAGCCGCTGGGTGTTTCCAGCAGCAACAAAGCTTTCGTGAACTGCCTGTGGGATAGATAATTGTAAAATGGAAATTTATTTATATGAAAATGTCAAACCATTTCCACTTTCATACCTTATGGGAAATTGTCCTCTCTCCACAGGGAGGTCAGAGGTCAGACACAGAGCAGCAGCTCCGCAGCTGGTTAGGGATTCAGCGTCTTGCTCAAGGACACCTCAGCAGGGAGGATGCGTGCTAACACAGACTTGACCACAGGTCTTTCAGTTGAAGGACAGGCTGTCATCTTGTGACGCTCTAAGCTGCTGTTTAATTCAAGCAGCAGCCATATTAGTACCCCGTAATCCTGCACCATGGCCATCAAAAAGCCCTTTCACACTAATGCCTTATGACTATACAATGCATTATAGAAATGAAAATGACCCCTTGACCACAGTCGGGACACATGTATCAAAATAGGTTCTGTTTTTGTTTTTTCTTTCAAAACCACAATAGTGTTTTGCAGCCTTTGTGTCACATGCAATTTAGCAGATTTTTATTCCATCACATTGAGTGTTTTCCACCATATAAAGTCCTTGGTGTGGCCGCTGATATGAGGACAACAGCGATGTGGTGATGCCAGAGTGCATGAAATCAGATAGTGTTTGTACAGCGGGAAAAAATGAAAGCGCACACAGCATCACTGAAATTTAGAGAGCCAAACATTCCCCTTTGAAAATAGTACAGTAATATGGACAAACGTTTGAGATCACAATATTTCTCCTATCTTTGGATGAGCGGAAGATACGGTGAAAACATGAGAAACAGCACAAGATTCAAAATAGTTTTGAAACAGCGTACCAACTGGAGAGTAGAGTGTTGAAATGCAGAAGCCTGGTGAGGTAATTGTGGAGTCCCTGGCACTGATCATAAACCAAACCACCACTTCAAAGATATATCATGGTTATTTTGTGCTTTGGGGCTGTAAAACCCTACTTATTGCCTCTGAAAAATGTAGGACCATCCGAATGTGGTAAAATAACATACACTATGTACCATACATATATGCTGGATTAAAACATAAATATATAGTAAAAATGCAAATACACAAACTTCTACATTGGTCAAGTGCTTTAAAGCATGTTAGTCCAGCCCTAGTCCACCCCGTGTGTGTGTGTGTGTGTGTGTGCGTGTGTATGTGTGTTTGTTGGCTGCTGTTTCCATCACACACGAGAGAGAGAGAGAGAGAGAGAGAGAGAGAGAGAGAGAATGATAGTAATTTATTGTGATGAGTGTAAACTGGTGAACATCCATTGGGAATTGTGGGTAATTAGGGCAGTGCTTTCTCATTGCAAGCCAGAAAACAGGTGCGCGCATACACACACACACACACACACACACACACACACACACAGAGAGAGAGGGAAAGATGACGCAACTAAACTTTGAAAATCAAAAATAAATTAATTAATCTGTGATGTGTTTCAGGAGAGGCTTCATATCACCACTGCATTAGTTTAAAGATAGTGCAGTTTAATCTGGGACAAGTACCAGTTTAAATGACTTGATATGACGGACATCAGCAATATATAACCTTATAACCACTACCTGAAGAAAGGCTGTGTCAGGCTGTGTCAGATAACAATGACAAGTTAAATCAGCCCGTCAAGATGAAGTGAAAATCTCAGTGCTAAGCTATAAGGTTTTCAAAGCAGATTATACGAGCCAGACGAGGCGGAAATCAGAAAGAAATTTATGCTCAGCTCATCCCAAAAGCAGACTTTTCTCCAGCCTCGCTGTAGTGTGTAGGACAGCTCGCTCCGAACGCTGTTCAGATGTTTCAGACACAACACCGAGGGCTCGTTGTCAAAGAGAAGTGCTTTTACGCCTCTGCTGGTTTGTCCTTAGCAAACTCAAAGAGGCACTAACGCACCAGATGCTTTCAGCGAGAGAGAGGATAAAATCAGTTTGAAAATGATATTACATCTGTTTTGTTGCTTTGTTTAATTCTGTCAAATATTGTTCCTTTTATCCTGTCGTTAATCAGATACTCCCTCAAGATTTCTGCTCAAGAGCGACCTGAGAACAGAGAGCATTCATAAGAAAGACAAAGATACAATACAATGCAGCGCAGCAGTCAGGGACAGACATTATGAAAAGGAATCACAAACACGGCTCAGAATATGAGATGGGATTGCTTTAAAGTCATTGAAGGGTGAAGGAAATTCTGCTTTCAGAGCGCCTTGCTGTCTGTTCCATCGCACAGCAGCAGAAACCAGCCGAGCCCCGACCAGAATCTGTAAGTGCTACAACATCCTTACATCTGTAAATCACTCCCACATAAATGTCGAGACATGAGTGCATTATTCTAAACAAACGAGACCGTGGGCCTACGATTTTGGCAGACTTTACCAGCCTGTGTTTTGAGCCATTTTGTTAAATTTGATGGGAAATCTGCCATATTGCTTTACGGCACAACTTGTGTTGATTTACCGTACAAAGCAGGATGAGGTTTTCAGACTTTCAGCCACGTGAAAGGCTTCATGTTTATCCACTTCAGCAACAAGAACAAGAAAACCAATGTTCTCTTTCCAACATGAAAATATAGGGTTTATGGGAAATGTGGTCTTGATTTAAAATAATCAAGCCCTAACAATACCACTGGGGTGAGATAGAGGCTAGCAGCGGTTTGTGGTTATCACACCAGATTATGACAGATTAATCTGACAGGAATGTGTTGTATGCTGGAGCTTTAAAGATGCAATATGCAAAACTGAGGGTCCTTTGAAGTGAGGACTGTTAAGACTCAAATGACAACAAATGTGGAATCAGCGTACATTTTGATTGGTTCTCATTGTCCACCTGAAGATGTGGACCATATACACTCAACTGACAAAATATTAAGCATGTTATTAGTTAGTGATGCTACTTACTTTTATGTGTTTTTAAAAAGCCTTTATTTTAATTTCATCAGTTGACTCTACATGGTCCTCATCTTCAGATGGACTATGTGAACCATGTGGAGTCAACCATCAGATTTCATGCTCATTCAATGGATTTTGTCAACGAGTCGAGTCTAAACAGTCCTCACTTCAATCAACCTTAAGCAATTCTCCCTTCGGTACAATTAAAAGTAAATAGTCCTGTAATCTGGCTGTGAAATTATTGCATTAACAAGCCATGTGATGTGCAGCAATAGCTTCAGAAGCACAGCCTTAAAAATGCTAAATGATAAAAATGATGAAAAATATTTTCCATCTTACTGTTAAAGATGACCAGACCTATTTTTCATCTGCTTACCGTGGTTAGTGCCAAATCCACCTCCTGTAATCCAACACATGCCGCTATGGTAAACTGCATTCAGTGGCATCAAAGAAAACGGGGCACTTTGCAAATAGACAGTGTCTCCATAACTACCAGCTTTGGCCACCACGCTCACCCGCTCAACAGCGCCCTCCGCAGTTCAGCCCGACCCCACCCGCACTTCGTGTTTATCAAAGCGCTGAATCATGAACTGCGCTCTCATTTCCTCTCCCAAGCTCTTTAATTGGATCGCTTGTCATATTAATTACAGCAAGGATGTATGCAGACAAACAAACACAGTTGTTAATGAGTTCATAAGTTATTAAACATTTGTACTGTCAATTACGTGCATCTCATTAAACAACAATGACAATTTGTGTAGCGCTTCGCTGAACAAAATGTTAGTGACTGTAACAGAACAGAACAGCAACACAGTGCCACAATTATATCTAAGTGAAAGCACAGGAGATTAGCCAGGTGGGCTGGAGAGGGGGTTTTCCACCTGAGCCGCAGTGGTTTGTGTTTTAGAATAGAATAAAATAGAATAGGGAAGGATGCATTTACAGAGTCAGCTGGAAAACAAAGTGTGTGTGTGTGTGTGTGCGTGTGTGTGTGTGCGTGTGTGTGTTAGGGGTCACTGTGGAGGCAGCAGCAGTAGCAGCAGGTAATCAAGGTGACCGGACTGGAGCGAGGTTGCCAGGTTTGGTGGCACAATATCCCCCTCCTGTATAGCCAGACTTCATAAGAACTGGCATGAACACACACACACACACACTCCACTACGTCCTGCCAAACTCGGTCTGTTTCAGGTACACACACACACACACACACACACACTAACACAAGTATCTGTATTATTTCACTTGTGAAGACTTTCATTGACAGTATTTATTTCCAGACCACTCACTTTAATGACATGCTCACTGGCAGTAACACAAACACATTAGCTGATAATACGAGGTAGTACTTTTTCTCAATGGATAAAGTCAGAACAGATTTTTATCTTGTGAGGACATTTGGTTCTTATAAGGATACAAGTACAAGAACACACGCACACACACATGCACACACGCACAGAGTAACGTTGATATGCAGGCTTGCGACAGATTAAGATGTGCTTCCCGCAGTGTTTCTGTAGCCGTTCAGCAGCAGTTTTACCATCAGTACCCTTCCATTGTGGTCTATTTTAAATATTCAGTAGACAGACAGGTAGGTGAGGAGAGAGAGAGAGAGAGGGAGAAAGAGAGGGAGAGAGAGAGGGATTGGTGGAGCAAGAGGATGATATAGACCAGGGGTGTCAAACTCGTGCCATGGAGGGCCAAGAGGCTGCAGGTTTTCATTCCAACCAACAAGTCCACCAGGTGATTTCACTGATCACCCTACCTCCAAACAGAGAGGAGGGACTAATCAGTGAAATCAC
>OMLB01023084.1:0-18654 GCA_900302555.1 Myripristis jacobus
GCTTCTGCCCGACTGACCTTCATTCAAAGCCACATCAAATGAACGTGTATTGTGCAGCAGCGGTTCTAGCCGGGTGGGAGACACTCAAAAGTCCTTGAAAGGAGGAGGCATTTTATTCCTCTGTAACTTAATTTGTAACACACAATATGTAAAGTAGGGCTTGGAGATGTGGGTAAAATTAAATATCCCAATATCTTTGCCCAAATCCAAGTTATAGATGTTTGGCAGAGAATGTGGTTTCACAAATGCATCCAGTTAGGCTGAGGATGTCCTGACACATCAGCAGAACATCAGCATTATACAGTATTATCCAGTATCTAATCTACAAAGTAATATCAGTGCTGGCCCAAGACCTTTTTTTTTCTAACAAAGTCTGAAAAGCTTAACCTGTTTTGCACCTGCATTTGTATTATAATCCATGCAAAAATGCATGAGTGTACTGCATAATTGCATTTCTTAAGGCATTTATGCATTTCACGCATGAATGTATTGGTCATTATAAAGGCAAACACATGGAATATCAGTATCGTTCCACTTATATCTCCAGTAACATTTACTTAAACATGCACACACACACACACATTGCTTTCTCAGAACCTTTTAACAACACAAAAATAAGCCATTATATCCAAAGCATCTTGCAATATGACAAATGCATTTTTTTAGCATGGGTGGCCCCAACAGGAGACAATAACAATTGTAAACATGCAAATCAACAGCATCTCTTTGTCTCTCAACACTGGACTGACATTAGCAGACTAATGACACTGCACAGATTGAGACTAATCATTCACACACACACACACACATATTCATCCACACACACAAACACAGAGCGCTGAGGACTGGCAGTGCTTGTCCAGTAGCTAAATTTGGCAGGGCCTTGGACGGCGCACATCACTGTTGCTAGGGAACGGGGCCGACTAATCTTCATTAACACACCGGTTCGGTGCTTGTGTCTGTGCGAGTGGTGTGCCTCCATGTGTGTGTTTGTGTGTGTATGTGTGTGAGTGAGTAAACAGCATAGATGACAGTTTGGGGCATCAGCAGCCTCTTACCAGTCACTAAGCGCTGTTTATTTTGACTGCTGTCTGCGACTCCGCCACAGGTTGGCAATCCTCTACAGAGTACTACAGCAGGCTGACAGACACTGTAGTAGTAGTAGTAGTAGTCGTAGTAGTAGTAGTAGTAGTAGTAGTGTGTTGGCTCATATTTCTGCCTTAAGTGTCAGTCAATACCACATTCTTATCCTATAGCGAGGCTTTACTTTGCAGTGCGGCAAGCAAGCTTAGGTTTGTTTGGGCTGAGTGGGATCTAAAGTCTCTGAAGGCTCTTGGACGAGGCCGAGCCGCCTGCCGTCTCAGGTCGCGTTAGAGCACACGAGGTCAACCCATGAAAGCGGGCGAGGGAAAGCCGCGGGACAGTCAGCCCGCACACAGAACACAGAGCGATGAATAAACAAAGCATGTAAACACGCTGAGAGGAGACTGCGCTCTCCTCACAACATTACATCATCAGCCAGGGCTGCGATGAATGATTACTTTCAATGCTGGTTGACTGATTGATGATTTTTTTTTTCTTTAAAGAGTCAAAAGTAACAGCAAATGGTCAAAGGAAGTTGTAATGCCTTCAAATTGCTTCCTCAGTGTGACCAGCATCCAAAAAAAATCCCAAATTATTCATTTTAAAATATGGGAAAGTAAATAAATCCTTGCATTTCGTGATCTTGAACCTGAAATCAGCAAATGTTTGGTATTTTACTAATTTACAACCAATAAACTGTCAAAATCACAATTGATTAATGTTCTACCTATCAAATAATTGATGGAGCAGCTAATTGTTGCAGCATTATTACCAAAAATACATAATTGCCTGAGCACATTAGCCTAGCTTCAGAGAACTACAGCTACTGCTATTCATTTGAGTCTAATTTGTACCCAAATGCAATATGACTTGAAAAAAAAAATTATTCATACCTCTGTCATCCTTTAGCATTTAATTAGCACTTATGGCTTTAGTGGCCCAAGCCAGTAACAGGGTGCTAAATTAATGGAAAAAAAAGATGATTTCCCTTAATCAGCCTTTCTACATTGTAAACCTGAGATCAAACAAAGATGAAGCTGCAATATAGGTTTAAAAAAAAATCTCTGCTACCTATACATATTGAACAGACTGGTTCATTTTGAATATTTAATTGCATGCATAATTCACTGAATGCATGCCGAAATCCATTGTGATGCACTGTGTATTTTGTTTACAGGAAGGTTAGCCCACCATGGAGAGCCCCCCTCCCCACCAGCCCACACACATCACCATCATCCTCATCATCCTCCTCATCCTCATCACAACATGTCCTCCATATCAAAATGTAACCGAAATGATGTATTATTGGACCCCGTGTAAGAAACACTAGCCATGCTGTGTCGGGAACATCATGCTCACCTGCAGGAACGTGGTGGAGGTGCGCTGCATGAGGCATGGAGCTCTTCAGCAGCCCCTGTTGATTTTTGCCATTACTTGGAGGAACTAAGGAGCCGATGAAGGCAGAGCAAAGTATAAAAATGCCCTCTTGTACATAAACAGGCAGACATAGAGGAAAACAACAAAGGCTCGGTGCGTACAGTGGAGATACAGTAGGTGTCAATGGGCGTTGCTGTGTTCGCACCCTGCCTCGTCGTGGATGGATGTTTTTCTCTCCCTGCTGATGCGGCACGACCGGTGGAGCGGCTACGGTTTTCTCTCGCCGGAAAAAACAGACGAAAAAAAATATTAGGAAATGGTTTAAATGCGTTCGACGGCTACCGGATGCCCTGAAGTGTTGAAGGCCGACGGAAAAAATAAAGAAAATAAAAGCTGAAGGGACAGAAGGAGGAGGGCGGTGATGCTGGGCTAACCGCGGCTGACACGAGAGGAGGACCAGGCGTCAAGCGCGACGTAAGAAAACAAGCGGGCTTCCGGCCACGATTTTCAAAGTAAAACCCTTACTGACTAAAGCAACTCTGAAGTCTACCTAAACTCAGCCAATTCAGTTTTGGTTCTTTTTCCAGAATAGGATTTGCCACCTTTTCAGGCGGATACTAACTCGAATTTTCCATTTATTCTAAAACAAAAGCATAATCAGTCTGATGAAACGTATTTTTCAAAGCTAACAAATATAAATAGCCTTTATATTTTTCTGTAACCATGCTTATTTTTTGTAAAGGTGTTTCTGTTTGTTAGTTGTTGTTGTTTTTTTGCATTACGGTGATCACAACTGGAGCTCATAGTTTGTTCACTTCTTCTCAAACTACACAACTTACTGATTAAGTTGATGTGAAAACAAAAATAGGATTAAAGGTGGAGCAGTCTGTAATTACTCCCCACCCACACACACACACACACATAAATACATACATAGATTAAAAAAAAAATCTTACAGTATTCTTAGCTATAAAGGCCTGTGCAAGGTGTCTCACAAATGGGTGTCCCAAGAAAGGAGACATAAAATTACAAACCATATTGTAGAAATTTTTAAAGGATGCCTACTAATTATATTGCAGTCGAATTAAAAGGATTTAACAGTTTGAAAAAGTCAATTTTAATAATGTGCTACAACTAACAGAGATAATGTGGGGCTTCCACAGGCTGAAACTCGTCATCAGTCACCTGAGACGTTTTCTCCCTGGCGACACGTCTCGTTAAAATGCTTTGAAAGTAAAAGCACCCTACATCCGGTCTCGTCCTCGTTCACCGCGTCTGCCTTGACGCAGCCGACAGAGCGGAGCGTCGGGATGCGTAGGGCTGACGTAGCGTGCCAGCGCCACGCTGCTCGTGCTGATGCTGCAGTTGCTAGGGCGCGCGGAGCAGACGGCGGAGAGGAGGAACGTAAACAAGTCGAGGAGAGGAAATGTCTCCCCCGTGTGTCCGTTTAGTGAAACAGCAAGACAAAAAAAAAAATACCTGCTTTGCCAGAAGATGAGGGTTTGAAGTTACAAAACGGCAGTAACACTATTTAAATAAACGAATAATTACATATACAAATAAATAAAAATAATCAGAGGGTATGTTTAATGGAATAATTGGTGTGTTGTGGCTCATCCAATCAGAAGCGAGGACCAAAGCCACCTGTATTATTATATACCCTCTACAGTTGGGGCCCAAATTAGATGGTGAGCTGGCTTGTAAATAGTGACCTAATAATTTTGTGCCAGCTGTCCCGGGTCAGGACAGGGCCTAAGGTTTAGCCTCGCTTCATCAAAGAGGAAGAAAAGCACCTTTTTGATTTTAAAATACAGAGTGGCATGGAAAAGAAATGGGCAGATATTGTTCAGCGTCTTATCTTTATGTAGGTTACTAGCCTGAGAGAAAATGTCTTAATAAGAGGCAGAAAATTAAGTTTCCTATCTATTAAAATTACTATTCTGAGTAAGTGTTTGAGCCCTAAAATTAGAAACAGAGAGCTATCATTAAAGCAAGTTTTTTTTTCTTTTTTTCCACATTAAAATACTACCTATACAGTCAAAACCCCCAAATTAGAGGCATTCTTGGCAGATACAACCAACAATTCTTTCATACATTTATTGAGATTTTTTTTCTTCCATATTGACTTGAAAATGTTTACAGAAATTGTACCGAGCAGAGGCATAGCAATGGAATCAAAGGCCATATCCATTGAATGCAAAACAGAATTCCATAAAAATGATGCAAATATCAATGCAATACACATACATATGTTTTCTCATACAAATTACAGATTACAAAAACATAAATGAGATCTTTTCGTATGCCCTGAAGCAGCGCTGAAAATACCAAACAAGTACAATGACATTTCAGTACGCCTGTACAGCGCTTAGGCCCCCACAATTCTAACTCTTGCTGACATATAAAGGAACACGGCGCACGCACGCACACACACACACACACACTCTCCTCTCACTCACACACACACAGAATCACTCACTCACACTCGCTCCAACAATGGATGGGACGACAAGAAGCAGAAATAATATCCAGCGTGCTTCAGATGTTTTTTTTTTTCTTTTCTTTTCTTTTTTTTTTTCTTCTCATGACTAGTGTCTGACTTCCAGGAGAGTTTGAAGAGCAGAATCTGGGCTTTAGTAGTCTCTCTGGTGTTTCTGTCACGTACAGACAGCTGAAACAGACTGACAGTCAAACAGTCCACAGTGAGGTCAGGTGATAGTGGTACAGCGATTTGAGTCGGCCACTGTAACAGATCCCTCCATCCATGATTCTTGTGATTGTAGTGTTTAAAAGACCCCATAAAGTTTGAGCCATTCCTGGTATATAATTGTGCAAGCAGAGAAGTTCCATGAAAACCCTCTTTCCAGTCAGCTGGGACTGATTGTTAGTGTTTGTTTCCCCCGACAAACAGATAGTGTCCGGAGAAGGAGGAGGGAGAGGAGGATTGTCATCCATTTTCTCCTCTCCCAAGTCGGAGCGGGGGGGGTGATAGTGTACGGTGGGATTGTTTACAAACGATTGTGACTATTCTTAAGTGCAACAGAGATTAACATATCAAAATAATGAAGAGATAAAACAATGACCAAAATAAAAGAAGCGATAAAAACATTGAGAGCATCTAAAAGCTATATCCTATTGCACAATTAAAAATTATGATACAAAAAATGGATACATAGTCAAAAAAGACAAAAATTGGTATTGCATACAAATCAAGGAAATAAAAAAAAAAAAAAAGTGAAAGTAGTGTGTTCTGTCTTTAAGACCGTTAATTCTTTTACAGAGCCTACTCTCGACGGCTGCTGATAGAGCAAGCTACGAGAAAAAGAGCGCTCAAAATGCTGATTGTTTTTCACCGCCGTTTTTTTTTTTTTTCTTTTTTTTTTTTTTTTAAAGTTTAGAGACCACGTCTTGTTGTGGTCGCAACAGATAGGACTTCTAAACACTGATTTTAATCGGTTCAAAAGTGCACCTAGAGAACAAAATCCATTCAAAACATTGCTATGCACATGAGGGTGAAATGAGATACGTGAGTACAAACCAACAAAAGGGGAGATTAATAAAAACACAGAAACGGAAGCGAATGAGAATGCTGCATAGCTGGATTCCATTTAAAGCAATGCCATCATCAGAAAGACACACAGGAGCGAGACCGAATTACTGTACATGATCAGACTCGACTGTTTGTTCACAATACTCTCGATAGCTTCCTCTTGCTGAAGTCGATTCAAAACCAGAACAGAGAGTTTGACAGACGAAAACCAAATGTTCTCCTTTTTTTTTTTTTCTTTTCGAGTCCTCGGGGGAGCGGCTGAGTTCACACGTGCGTGTCGCTGGGCTCGCTGGCCAGGCTTCCTCCCCGGAGGTAAATCGCTGAACTGGACTTGGGCCGGCTCTGGCTTTGACCTTGACCCTGGGTGGACCCGTTGTTGTTGACCTCTGGCCCCCTGGTATCTGTGGAGATGACCCAAGTGGTGGGACGCCACCTCTTCAACGAATAAGGAGTTTTGACACGCTTTTTTATCTTGTCTCCGGTCCCCAAGGCTCCATCCCGCTGAACCAGGTCCTCCCCTGGGAGACACAAAAATACAGATCTTGAAGGAAATTTCCACACGAGCATACGTGCAACAAATCGAGACAACTATCAAGAATACAAGTCTATTGTAGGTGGTCGTGTAAAACTGGCTGTCCTTGAAAAGGTACCAAAGGATCCACAGTAAAGTGAAAAATAAATTCACTGTTCCTGTTACCTCACTCGCTGAAAGAAGCACCTTTTGAGCATGTAGAAAAATAACTCTTTCGCTCAAATTATCAAATGGGATTCCCTGGGACTTAATAGATGCCGCACAGGGGATCCTTGACAGTAAAAAGACTGGCTTACAGGGCTGGGCGATATTGAGAAAATCAAATAGTACAGTAACATTGACTGAATATTTAGATATCAATATTTACATACTTTATTTGATAAACAATCATTCATAATGTGGATATGATGACGAGGCAGGAGGAAGATAACAGACTTTGCACGTGGCCAGTGTTGGGATGTGCATGTATTTAGTGTGTTTTCTAGTGTGTGTGTGTGTGTGAGCTCACCTAACGAGGCCAGGTCCTGGGTAGTGAAAGACAGATCCAGGGAGTTGGGTCTCTCAGGCCGGCGAGCTTTGGGCTGCCTGAGCAGGGCCTCCCCTCGCATAGTGACCGGAGCTGCTCCTTGTGGGTCCACGGCACCAGACCCGGACCCGAGGCTTTCTCCTGTGTGTCCCGCGGGCTCCCTGCTGCCCCCCTCCCCAGTCCCTTCCTCCTCTCCTCCGTCACTCTCCCCCTCGCTCTCCCCGTCCCCCGAGCCCAGGCCGGTGTTGCTGTTGTTGTTGTTGGTGTTGGGCCGGGCGGAGCGGAGGGCGGCGACGTTTGCAGAACTGTCTCTTGGATCGAGCTGCTCCGTCTCTCTGCTTAGCAGGGGCTCGTGCTCGTCGGGGCTGGCCGTGATGAGACCGAGGCTCAGGCGGCTGTCGTCTGACCTCAGCGCGCCGGAACCGTTCTGAGTGACGCCAGATCCCCCGAAACCCGCGGCGCCTCCTGCTGCCATGGGCGAGATGCCGCTGTTGGCTTGACCGTTAACAGCGCCGTTGACAGCGCCGTTGACGTGCATGTCTCGCAGAGCAGGTAGGTTGTTTGTGCCTGTGCCACGGTGAGCCTCCACAGCCGTGTTTGTGCCTGCCGCTGTGCCAATGTTCATCTTTGTCCCTTCCACTTGCCGCAGGTTGGACTTTCCGGAGCGTCCAAACTTGAACCTGAGCGAGGAGGAGGAGGACTCTTTCTTCGAGGGCTTGGTGCGCAGGGGCAGGCTGGACGGCCTCTTGGGCAGGTTCTGCTGCTTGGGCAGAGGGAAAATGGTTGTGGGGATGGCGGCAGCGGGGTCTGATGTGCCCGAGGCCTCGCTGGCCATCTTGATGAGCGGGTAAAGCAGGCTGGAGCTGCCAGGGCTCAGCGGGTCCGGCGAGCAGAACTGCTTCTGGGAGTGCTCCATCAGGTTCTCGTCAGAGCTCTCCTTCAGGTTCTTGTCCACCTCTTTGGGGTCGAGCTTGGTGGTCTCCAGGTCCTCTTGGGTTAGGTGGAGGCAGACGGGGACTGTGGCGCCTCCTGTGGGCCCCTCCGACTCTGATATAATAGTGGTGGTAGTAGTGGAGGCGGAGGGGCTGCCTCTCAGACCCATACCCGCCCCGCTGGTGCTGCTCCCCTCTGGGCTGGGCAGACGGGCGTTTGCCTGCTGCTGGCGCTCCTGGTTGATGGAGTTCCTGTTCCGCTCCCCAGCCCCAGCTCCGGCCCGGCCGCTCACAGAGCTGGTGGTGTCGGCCTGTGTGTTCTTGGCTGCGCCCTCCTGCTCCTCAATGTAAGAGGAGGGGTGGTCTGGGTACGGGCCAGACTTTGGTGTCATGCGATTTCTGGTAGAAAGAAAATTAAAATAGAAACAGAGGAGAACGTCAATCAAATGTTATACTATTGATGTTCAAAAGGGTTCTCACTGGGTTATATGGCATAATGACAGATGTGTGTGTGTTTGTGTTTTTTCTGTGCCTACCTCTCATTGTGCAGTGTAGTAGACATGGGGTTTAGTGTAGGGCTGACCGACTTGGAGCGGTCCCAGATGAGAAGCAGCTCGGCCATACGTTCCTCGGCGCACTGAGCTGTGAGGCGGGCCTCGGCGTCCTGGTCCCAGCAGTCCTCCATCGTCTCTTTCAGGGAACGCACCGCCTGACAGGGACACAGTCTTACTCTGCTGTTCACACCGCGAGCAACCACATCACGGCACTGCTGTCCAGTGCCCCGTTTCAGCTGGCCAACCGATAGCTGCGGTGCCAACTATGCTGCAGCAAGTGGCTGACGCACAGCAGCACGAGCACAGCGCTGCCTGCTGACAGACGATGCTGCCCAGAGGTTCAGCTGCAGCCAACGTGTCTATGCCAGCTGACGAAAAAATGTGGCCACCACGGTTAGCAGTGGCCTATATTCAACACAAGTTATATTTCCAAATTCTACACTTTTCTTTTCTGGGCTGAACTGAAAGCCTTTGATTGGTTTTTAACATGATGCTTGCTGCAGAAATAGGACACAGGTTAACTGATGTAGCCGAGATGTTCCTCAGTTAACAGAAAATGTATGCAGTTAAATGACCAATCTCGTCTTTTGTGTGTGCATGGGTATTACAGTATTGCGCCCTGGATTGCAAATGCACCCAAATCAGCTACTGCAACGGCAAATTGTACACCAGACTCAACCCACAAATGATGGGCACACACACACACATACCAAGCTGTTCTCTTTCCAGGCCTCAGGGAACTTGGGCCGTTGCTTCTCTCTGGATACCAGGACCTGCATGTCCTCAAATGTTGGGTGGTTCCCCGCTTCCGCCTGGAAAGCCATCTGGTACTCTGGCACCGACTCTCCTAGGGGGCAGGCGAGGGAGGGAGGAACGGTTTTATGTAATCTTTCATGTAGCACAGACATGTCAAACACACTCGATCTGAAAAGGTCTATTTTTAGCGACATGGTCCAGGAAACATTATCCCACGCAAAAAGAGAGGGAATGACGCAATCAGAAAGCAGAAATCTTAAAACAAAACACTGAAGTCTAGACATAGTTTCGACTTAATTTTCCTCTCTTCCTCTCTGAATGAAACCTTCAAAATTTCTATTGCCCTCACAAGTCATCATATTTAGAATAACTGGATACTCGAGCCTAGTGAACAGAACCAAACCTCACATCTCATTTTGTTTAATTTTAAATCATACTTTGCCATGTAATAAAGGACTTTTAACATTTACACAGATGTTTATTTAAAAAGAAGACAAACCTGCTATATATTTTCCACTTAAAAGTGGGTATTTATTGCTACAGCAGGACATTTCATACAGTTCATCCTAATTTGTACTTAGTGTTTTATTAGGCTGCTTCGTTTTCTACTTAAAGGCTGCTGGCCCAAACTCAGCTCTTATTCTAATGTAGCCTATAAATATTTGAAACACAAAGTCTCTGTTTGCTTGTTAATGGTTATGCGAGGTTGTTAAATAAAGGAGTGTGTGCTGAATGGGATTTCTGTTTTCACTGTGATGTTGAATCAGGTATCAACAATCGCAGAATTTCACTGGTGTTGGTGTCGACTACCAAAATTGTGACATTTTGATAGAACTACTCAGCAAAAGGAAGATGGTGTCGTGGTCTCAGTGCTCAGATGTGCCTGTGTTTGTGTGCACATCCTCGTGTGTCCCTCACCGGGGAAAAGGTCGGTGCATCTCATGAAGGTCTCCCAGTACACCAGGCCCAGAGCGTACATATCCACCTGCTTCAGGGCCGACTCACAGTCCCTCAGGTTCACCGCCCCCTCCAGCACCTCTGGAGCCATGTAGCGCACCGTGCCCACCTAGAGGATGAGGGAGGAACAGAAGCGCCGCATGATGAAATGTGAGAGGTGAGGCAGGAAGAGAGGGGAGGAAGCGAAGACGAGAGAGCAGACAGATGAGAAGAGACAGGGTGGGGGCAAGGATAGGATGAAGCGGTATGAGGCGAGCAGAGATGTAGAGGAGATAAAGGATAAGAGGAAAATAATCGCTCAAAAGTTCGACAGCACATTTCCACAGCGAGCTTTATTCTCCTACTTAATCTTTTTTCCCCTATGGGAAGGACATCAGATAAGAGTTTCACAGCTTCCCACAAGGTTCTCTATATAAAAACTCCAAAATGCTGTTAACACCAACGGATGGATTCTGTGCTATGGCGAATGTGCACTGACTAACAAACAAAACTAAAAATGAGAGTGAACATTAAACAGATTTTGCAGGAGTTCTTTTTCCCCCCCCTTTCCATTTCAATGGTCTCGTACATTGATTCTAATAATTCCTCCTTGCTCACCTCACTGATCGCAGCGTTCTCCTCCTCTCCGTGGCGCGCTGGCCGGTGTCCTGTCAACTTCATGGACAGGCCAAAATCGATGATGACACATGTGCCATCAGCTTTGACGAGAATGTTCCGGCTGTTCAGGTCCCTGTGGGAAACCGCCGGCTTGTACACGTCTTGACAGCCAAAGCAGGAGGAGGAGGGGGGAAGAGAGAGACGAGCACGGAGAGGAGCGAGGGTGGAAAAAACAGACATGACAAGGAAGGGAATTAATTTTTATCTTTTATTAACAGACAGGCTGCATCTCCGTGCTGCAGTCATAAAATTTGCCAAGTCTTTACTTCACACAAAACAATGTTTTTATTTATTTATTTGTGTTATTTGGTAAGGAATCACAGCATCATGCAAATCCCTTCTGATAGCTTTCGATTTCACTCATTATTCATTGTTCCTCAAATCAAGCTGCACTGTCAACGGATAGTTAAAACCCTCTAATCTAATCTACAACAATGGGATTAAGATAACACTCTGAAGCCTCTGGGCACAGCACCCAGCTGACCAGCAGAGGGTGCAATGAGGCAGAGGGCCACAGGAAGTTGAGGCAGCTACCACAGTATCCAAGCTTTGAGGCTCCTGCTATTGATGTGCAGGGAGAGTGGGGGAGGATGAGGACTGTACCAAAGCCCAAGGGACTCTGCTGTTAGCAGCTACAAGCAGAACTGACAAACACCAGGTCTCTGTCTCTCTCTCTGACTGTCTCACTCTCTCTCTGGTCTGATGATCCCTCCAGCTCCCCTTCATTCCTTCCCTCCCCGAGCCCACCCTCCCTGCTTGTATTTGTCACATGCTTGCACAAACAGAATAACTTCTATCCCCATGGAGTCTTGAGTTTTAACGCTGCACATGAGCCGCTGTAAGTGCACTTTGTTCCCTCCCCACTTCCCAGCCTGGCTCTTTGATGCGAATCTGTGCTGATTAGGAGGAAAAGGGGCAGTGCCGAGTGTGAGTGCCGAGGCTGAGGAGAGGAAGCGGGTTCAGCCCGTTTGTCAGTTCTGCCCCTTAGACTGATTTACACAAGCCACAGGGATATTCACTTGTCATTTGAATCCCTATCTTGCCTCCTTCGCCCCTCCCCTACTTTGTCCCTCTCTCCATTTTTCACTCTCGCAGGGAGGCTAGCCTCCGGCCGGTCTATAAATACCCCTGGCTGGAAGTGCGTGTAGCGTGTACATGTGTGTGTCCAAATGCAGGGATGCAAAGTGCTCCAAGCCAAACAGGACCTGCACGCTGCAGTCCCACATGGGTCTAACAATGCTTTAGCAGTGTGCAACGGGACCGGGTACAGAAGATATCACACATACACACACACACGCATTCTACCAAATAATCCTAACTTAATTGGTCTAACAAAATCAACCTCATACTTTGCTATTCTCTATATGCCGATTTGTTTATGTGTAAATAACAGATGGAAGCAGCAGCCTTGGAAGTTGAGCCTGAGTGAACTGTGAGCCATTCCGTAATTAGCAGTGTATGTGTATGTGCACCCCCCAGCTCACCTCCTTTGAATAGCTCGGTGTGCAGGTAGGCCAGGCCGCGGGTGACTGAGTGGGCGAGCCGGCAGCTGCTGACCCAGTCATTGGTCTGGACGCTCAGGTAGCGACTCAGGGAGCCCTGCAGAGGAGAGAAAGAGGTGTGACGACGATGGATGAAACCAAAAACGGTGACAGGCGGGTGAAGGAGACGGAGGGAGGATGTAAAAACAGATAGAAGAGAGATAGGGGATGAAAAGAGGGAGAAATAATAGAAGGTGTCAGAAGAAAATAGATTAAGGAGAAGATATGGAGAGGAGCATCAAAGGTATAAAGAAAACAAGGAGGGTGGTGGATAGAGAGGTGAGGAAACGGGGAAAAAAAATGGACAGAGAGGGTGGGGTGTGAGATTTAGAGAGAAAATCAATCACCTGTGTCCTGTTTAAGAACTGACAGATGAAAAGATAGACAGATACAGGACAGGAATCGCTGACTTGTCACTTCGGACTCAAGTCACCTAACAGTAGGTGAAGGGTGTCTCAAGAACCACACAATCGTCTAACTCTCTAAAACATAAACAGATTAGTGTCAGGAAGCTTCATTGAGCTTTCACAGACATATCCTCTTCCACAAATAAAACCCCAATTTGGCCAGGATAAAAAAAAATTACGACAGGCACAGACGTAGATGGAAAGAAAAAGAAACAAAGGCAGAGAAAGACAGCAACCGATAAACGAAAAAAAAATATACAGCAAAATACAGCACAGTGGTTATTTAGACGTTTTTAACGCTCACTGAACATCGGAGCTTTGAGGCAGTAATGTGCTGTAGCGAGTGAGGAATCCATCCATGAAACCCCTGAGCATTCAGCCTGCTGAGGCACCCTTGAGCAAGGCACTGCATCCCTACCAGCTCCAGGGCTGTTCTGCATTTGACTGTGTGCTCTGATCTCAGAGGATGTCACTTCCTCTTGGGGTGTATATGATCGAGTACTACAAAAGAAAGTACGCGTGTTTTACAAGGTTTGAGAATTTGCTCTTGAGGGTTGAACAGTGATTTATGTGGCGTAACAATGACACTACATGAAAAACTTTATCAGAAGATGTATCTGATATTATTAATTTCCTTCCTCAATTAACTTTATCAGCCTTCATAATCCTGTATTGGCCTGGTCCGAACACACACACACACACACACACACACTCAATCCTTTTCTCTTCCAAAGTCAATCACAAGGCGATTCACCCATCCGCTGCTAAACAAAATTGCATTACCTCTGTTCGTTTTAAATAAATTATGTTACTCTTTCCTTGAATACAAATGCATTAAGTGTCCCAGACCCCTGTCCTGGCTTGATCTGCGTTACCATGACAACGCGCACCACAGCAGTCGTCACGAAGCACGACGGGCACCTTTAATAGGCTGGCTGGGGTCAGCTGACCTCTAATTATCAGGCTGAAGGCTTGGAAAGCAAACATATTCGTTTTTAGGTACACGGATATTAATATTGAAGAGTTTCAACAGGCAGCTGTTAGCAGTGAGAGCCAACTCACCCCCCCGACACAAACTGCATAATTATTCAATCTCATGAAGATGGATAGCACCTCAACGACTAAATTTACATCTTCAAGTGATTCTGCCTCACCCATTTGTCAGAACAAAAACACGCTACATACACTTTTCCCACGCCTTGGCACTCACATGTGGGTAGTAGTCCATGACCAACAGGTACTCTGTGCGTCCCTCAGCTCCTGTCCGCTCGTCAGCAGCCACGAATCTGGCGATGTTGTCGTGCTCCAGCAGCGGGAGGCGGTAGATGGAGCACTCGTTGAGAAAGTTCTGGCGGCTGGACGCGGCGAACACCTTCACAGCCACGGGCCGCTCGTCCAACGAGCCGCAGTACACGGCGCCATATCGGCCACGCCCAATCAGCTGAGGGAAGGTAGAGGTGAGTTACTTTTTATATTCTTGACATTTAGCTCGTGCTTTTACAGCAAAGAACAACGAGAAATGGGGAACAAGTACATAATTGTGTTAGAGTTTTCTTTATGTGTCTTTCAAATGTCAAAGACTAACAGGCACAGAGGTAGAAAGAAAGAAAAAGAAAGAAAGGCAGAGAAAGACAGCAACAGATAAAGTGAAAAAGAAAGAAAAGCCGAGGGAAAGACAAACATGCAAAAAGGAGGAAGGATACGGATAAAAACAAACTGACAGAGGAATTGAACACTGTCATTTTCCAGTGTTGTGCCTCGGCGTCAAGAGTTCTCAGAGTGCTTCCATTACCGACAGGAAAGGCTACGGATACAGCTCTTGGAAGTAAATTTGGTTTCCCCTCAAAAAGCAGCAGCAGGGACTTTTTGGTAGAACTAGCATAGCCATGACTGTCCTTAGGCAGCTCGTCTATGTCCACAACATTATTCCATATCCAGAAAAAGGCTGAATAAGGATGGCACATATGTACAAAAGCACGCACATCCAAAGGATAAATACTAGGTGTTGGACAGATAAACATTTGAAAAATAGAAGATGTGAAGTCCGCACACTAGATAATGTGCACATCCACATTTAATGGTGTACCATTGTGTGATATTTCGGGCACAAGCCCTTCTTCGGACCAATGAATAAGAGAGAATACGGATGGCCCAATGGCCCGGAGTCTTTTACAAGTCACTGCATTATTCAATTAGTGTCCTAAATGGGCAAGAGCTCAGCAGGCCTCTAAGGTGCCAACATTATGTTTCCTGAAATAATTTGCATGTGAATGAGAAATGATTTTGGTGTGCATTTGAGCAAAATACTGTAATTTCCATTTAAACGTGTATTAAAAATCTCAAAATATCATGCAGCAAAAACCACCAGACTCTTGTTTTGTTTGACAGCCAAGCTCTCCGGCTTGCTCCTCCTCCACCGAGAGCTTGACGAGTCTGGACTTGATAAGCCACAAGGACGGTGGTCTGAATTCACCTCCTACCTGAAAAGATATCATCATTTCAAACCTTGAAATGAACTACACTGATTTCAAAACATAAGTATTTGGGGTAACTGATGATCTGTGTGTTTCTATCGTTACCGATGCATGTGTACCGAGCTGTCTGTCTCGGTAGTAAGGACAACACACACATCACGCTGTCACAAATCACACAGGCGCTTTTGAGTCCTTCATCGTCTGTCTAGCACTCCCAGCAAACGTCTCCCCTTTAATAATGTATGCATGTAAACTGTGGCTGTGTTTGTTCAGATGCCACAGAAACAGAAAAGCTTTCATCTGACAAATCAGTCTGAACAGTGTAATAAAAGCCCTGTGCTGCACTGGAAGTTTGAGCCAGTCTTGTTACAGGGGAAATATGCATACTATAGGCTTGGGCATGGGAATAAGACTTAAAGGCAATAAATATTCAACTGAGCAATAGAAAAGCTTTAACTGCACTGGGAAATGTTACAGCTGGTCATGCTGATAAACACACTTTGGACTCGAGTGGCAATAAGCATCTAAAATAAATAAGCGTCATTTTACAGTGACATCTGAAACGAGGACAGGATAATGAATCTTTTGCACCAGTTACACTTTATAATGCGATTTCTGAAATTTGATCCCAAAGATCAGGCTTTATGAGATCACCTTGCTGCCCACTCAGAATCATTGTTATGCTCCTCCTGTGGCTGTCGTCTGCATTACTGTATTTAGCTCTCTTCTGAATCCTTTCATACTGCTTGTATTGGCTTTGCGGCTGGATATCATCCAGAATATAGACTTCCAATCACAATATGAGCCTGATCACTTCCATATCTGGGTTTGAGGATCCCATGTCAGCGTCAGCAAAATCCTATTTTCGTACATCAGGCTCTGTCACTTAATGCGTCCCAGTGTGATCGAATGATAAAAGTCACATTGAAACGACAAAAGTAACTGTAAACCTTGATGTATTTGGGATGTATTTTTGCCTCTGTGCCTTTGGTTTCTCTTTTCTCTTCCATTCTCTCTCTCACACACACACAGACGGCTCCAACCCTCTGCACAGAGAGATTATGAAGCCAGTATGGATGTTAATACTGCATGGCTGAAACAAGGCTTAGTTTTTTTTCTTCTTCTTTTTTTTTTTTTTAAAATCAGCCTCCTCTTCTCGAAACAGGTGTGTATAAATTCTCAGTTCTCGCAGTATTAAAAGATTTATTGAGCTGAGTTGTTGAGGAGTTGATTTACTTGACTAATATCCAGCTTAACATATCAGCAGGCTTCTACAGGGTCTCTCTTTTATTTAAGTATTCAAGCCGCATTACTTCAATGTCCATCCCCATCATGACGCTCATACTGTTAAAGAGTCAGGTGTTACACAGCGTTACCTGATTAAACTGATCAACAGATTGAGTGTTTAGCACATTTTGGGTACATTAGATCTGTTTCGGAGAGGAAAAGGGTACAAGTTAGATTTAGGGGTAAGCAAAGAGACAGACAGAAGCCAAGAAAAGACAGATACAGTCACGGACCTCCAACAGTTTGAGGTTGTCCAGGTCCAGAGAGCTCTCAGATCCAGCAGCTTCCATCATGTTCAGATTGTGGAGACCCTGTTTACCATCTCCTATTAATTCAAACACACAAGCACAGTTCCACAGTTCAAATCCAAGACCAAACATATAGGTGCCACTCTAACATTTACATCGATAAGAGCAGTCTGAATTCCTTTTAAAACTGTTATCCCACAAAAAAACATTTTTAAACAGCCTTCAATCATTATCGGAGAGTTATAAGAATAAACATCCTGTGCTGTTCCTCATCGAGCACGGCTCCATGGTAACTCACCGTGCATCATGCGGTAACCAAAGAAGGCTGCTACAGCAACCACGGCCAACACGGAGACGGTTGCCAGGGCGATAATTACTGTCTCTTCGTAGTGCGGCGTGTGAGAGTCTAAAAAGGGGGAGAGGACACATCATAAAAGTTCACATCATACTGCCACATGTTTTATATGGAGGCCAAGTAGGCAGACCTGCTCATCAGCCTTTTATATGTGAGCATCATCCGACAAAAGCCAGGTATTCTGGCTCCTATATTGGCGCGTATAAGCTATTTTACAGTGGACATGCTTCTTAAGGTTACTTCTGACAGTCAAACCTACAGAGCTGACAACGAGAGAGCTGCATGAGCTTGTAAAAGCATATAATGTAACAGCATTTGAGTGTTTGGACTCAAGGCCCAAAACAAGATTAATGAAAATGAATAGCTTTTGTAACTGGACCGCTGATGTTCAGCTACAAACTCCTCACTGCAGAAAGAGAGTGTGGGGTGGGTGGGGGGCACTGCAGTCTTTACAGCCATACAACAGCAACACATTATTTCACTGCAAGATTTTGAATGGAACTGGTGTGTGTGTGTGTGTGTGTGTGTGCAGCAAGTTATTAGTTGGCTTCACAAAGAACACGTCGATAATTGTAAATTACCAAAAACACACATAAACATGACTCCCTCATACAGACAGGCGACCACACATGTGATTTGAATGTCCCGGGCATGTGTGCACGTGTGTTTGCGGACGATCAGGCATGTAGGTCAGGTGAGGTGAAGCGCATAAACAAAAAAAGGGGAAAAAAAGAAAAAAAATCAATTGAGCCAAACAAGCATGAAGCATGGTCAACAGACTGGAAAGCAGAGGGGAGAGAGCGAGAGAGAGAGTGAGAGCATGGGTAAATGTGGAAGTGAATTCAGAGGTGGGGGAAGTGTAACAGAGAGACAGAGGAAAAATGAGAAAATATGCAAATCCATCTCATTCCTGCTGTGAAAACAGAGCAGCCTATAGGAAGAGAGGAGGTTATTAGCAGGCAAAAGCCTGTCACATGAATTTGGTTACAGAGGCAGGAAGAAGCAGTTAGCTGAGGTGGCTGTAAGTTTCAGATTGTGTGTGATTAATGAAACTTTGATTCAGCAATAAGAGGGGCTCTGGAGGATATGGACAAACGCACCACCACACGCCTTAAAAATACGAACACGTTGCCCTGCTCTTGTATACCGTCGCTTTTAGAAATGCAGAGCGGAAAAAGCCCAAGTGGCTGGCAAAAAACACACCGGCTCTCCCGCATTAGTTACATCAGTCAACACACTGGTGCTGCCGTGAGACACTGGCTTTATCAATTATTGATGGCAAAGAGAGCCTGAGGGCAGCCTTGACTGACATACTAGCATGAGCCTACACACACACACACACACACACACACATATAAACAAGCACATCCTAATAGCACTTTAATGTTACCTGCAATCCTTTTGGGACAATATGACAT
>OMLB01023084.1:18674-28781 GCA_900302555.1 Myripristis jacobus
TACATCAGTCAACACACTGGTGCTGCCGTGAGACACTGGCTTTATCAATTATTGATGGCAAAGAGAGCCTGAGGGCAGCCTTGACTGACATACTAGCATGAGCCTACACACACACACACACACACACACTTAGGGTTAGCAAGGTCCCTGTCAGCAATCAAGGTCACTGAGTTCATAATCAAGAAGAGGCCCGAACAGGAAGCAATCTGACACACACACACACACACCAACACAGACGCGCCCAAAAACACACAAGCACACACACGATTTGACACAATCTAGACGTCATCATCCATGTTTCCTGGCTTTAGATCACTCGAGCAGCCGACTGACTCAAACCATTTCCTAGTTGTGATTATTCTGGCGTGGAGCAGCCAGGCGAAGACAGGAGTCAGTTGAAGGATGAAACAGGATTCTGACTTGTAACACAAAAATGAATTTCAACATATGAAAGGCAATAAAATAATTGATGCCAAATTGTTATTTCCCCCAACTTCCTGCTTCCACTATCTCACCATCCATCCCTTTATTCAAATGCTCACCGGCACACCCGCAGACAGATAGAGAGAGAGAGCAGACGCCTTGTAATCCTTGGAATGCAGAGAGACGGCATGGCTGGAGGAGTGTGTTTGTGTCTCTCCCTATGTGTGTGTGTGCTTGTATGCGTGGGCTGCGGAGATGATGAGCCACCACTCACTCCCTCCGCCCCAACCCCCACGCACTCACACACATACACACATTGCTTTCATTCACAGTAAGAGGAAAGAAAAAAAAAAAAAAAAACCCTGAATGTGTCTGTTTGCCTGGGTTAGGACTCAACTAACAACTTACACACAAAGAACTTAAAGAAAAGGAAAACAAAGGTGCTTTGATGCGCACACAGGATTCAGTATCATCGTGGCCCCTTTTGCAGGGGGGAAAAAAATCCAAGCTGGCTCTCAGTGGGGAGACGGAAAATGCGGTACTCCCAGCTTATCTGTGGGTAAATGCAGACCAATTTATTTCTGCAATTCGGAGTTGTCAAGGCTTGTAATGGACGGCCTCAGGTAGCTAAGTCTAGTGGTGAATGAATGACAAGGAGGAGGATGAGGCGGACGAAGAGAGGGAAAAAGTAGAAACAGTAGGTGTGGGTATGATACATCTGATGATTTCAAACATCCTCTTTCATCCTATTCCTGTTAAGACCTTTGTATTCCAGAGCTGCGTGGGCCTGCATTTTCCAGCCTTGTTTATAATTGTTGTGCACTTTTTTTCTATCATTCTTTTTTCAGCACCCTCCCCAATTATGTTGAGAGAGTATGTGTGAGGAAAAGAGTGAGGACCACAGGGAAAACAGATGAAAGTCAATGCAGAAAACCAACAAATGTCCCTGAAAAAAAATGATGGAAAAACAGACAAATGCAACCTTTCGTTTAACAATGGTGGGTTGCGATTCTGACAGCGGTGCCGAAATTTGGGACACAAATCTGCTGTTAGCCAGGTTGGAAAACTGTGGTAACGGTGACTATGTTCTCTCCAGGCTCAAAAAGAGAGTCATCACAGAATGAGGAAACAGGAGATAGGGAGCAATTTCTCCTCCATGTTTTTTTTTTTTCTTGCAGTGAAATAAGCGGAAGATATTCCATGAGCAGGCGTCAACACACACCTGGCATTCCATTTGTCAACGCTCGCTCCAGATGTCTGAAATTTGCATGAAATTGACTTGAGCTCTGATTTGCCTCTTGCTGCTACTCTCACATATTGTGGCCCCACACCTTCACACAATCATCCACACAATACATGTTGAGTGTGCGTCCATTAGCCGCAGAGTGTTTGTGTGTGTGTCCTTACAAACAGGCTGCTCGGTGGTGGGGCTGGGTGAGGGGAAGGCCTCTGTGAAATTGACGTTGCACATGTCGCTGCCGCAGCAACAGAAATGGTACGTCCCATTCTGGATCTGTGGAGGCAGGTTGGTCACCACGCAGCGGTCGTCACTGCAGCCCTGGTGGTCGCCCAGGTGAGTCCAGCACCCTGAGAGAGGGACGGACGAGAGGAAGAGAAGGGCAGAGGTGAAGACAAGGCAGGTGAGGGTTTGAATTGACTGCTAGAACAGCTACTATGCTTACTCACATAAGAGCTTGTCTGCAGTGTGTGTGTGTGTGTGTGTGTGTGTAAACGTATAGTATGTGTATATATCTTCAAATGGTTTGTAAGTCTGCCTGTATGCAACCTATTCTCTATTTTCACTGGACCACATGACAGTCCACTTGAAGAAAGCCATTTTGTGCACCAGCTACCATTTTTGATTTATAAATTAGCTGGGAAAGAAAATAACAAGGGTGACAGAATTGTCTCATTAGTGATCTTAATTAGTTTCCTGAATAATATGATCCCAATTATTAATGCTGATTATTAGTTTTGATCATTTGAGGAGCAAAATGATTTTACAGCACTTTTTAATTATTCTAATCTTGGCTATTTTTAGTCAAAGCTCTTAGTAAGTGAAAGGAAAAGCTTCACTATCACTGATATGCCACAATTCTAAGGTCATTAATTGTGGAAAACAATAATCAGTAGATGCAATTTTAGATAAGGCTAGTAAAAAAAAAAATCTTATTTTAATTATTTTGACTGATACTGCATTTGTGATATGGTTCAAAGAAATATCCAAATGATGAAGAGATTGCTGCTCTGGTCTATACCAAACAAACTTCTTTTCTTGTGTCTGGAAAATATGTTATTTAGACCACAGCATCAATGTAACACCACAATACTTGATCTTTAATGGTGTTTTCTCACATATTTATCAAAACACTGCAGCACATGCAATTTGAATAGTCCATTTGGCCATACTGCAATTCTGATACTATTTTGATTATTTGTTCAGCCTTAATGATAGATGATTGATTGCACACATATATATAGGCACAATCCAGGTTTCAAGTGTTGAGCTCTGACCAACCACGATTCAAATTTAAAAAGTCAGTAATGATGGACTCATAGTGTGTGACAGGTAAAATCATTGTTATTATTATAATTATTGTTTTTCAGATTTAAAAGGTGTTGGCTGATGTATTATTTGTATAAATAAGAGCAAAATCAGTCCCAGTGGCAGCCTCCCTGTACCTTGCTTGACCAGGCGCACGTCGCCTGGCGGGCTTTTCTCCCACAGGCCAAAGCAGTGGCTCCCCTTGGCGCAGCGGATGGTCGTGTTCTCTGGGGAGACCCGGCCTTCGCCCCCGGCCACTCGCTCCACCTCCCACTGCTGCTGCTGGTCCGTGAAGGCACATTCCCGCTCCTCGCCCTGCGCCGCTGTGGAAAGAAGAGGAATGGGTGGGAGGAAGAGTCAAGTCAAATTTATTCATGCCTCTAATAAAACAGGGTGGTGCTTTGCAGTGAAACAAAGTGCATGAATACATTTGATAACAGGAGACCAGTGCATCAAAATTTTAAGACGAGGCCAGCCGGAGCTTAGCTTGTGTGTTTGTGTCTCTTAATGAGCATGTGCAGCAAGGAGAGAGGGATGGAAAATTCTGCAGCTTTAATTAATTTATGCAATTGTAATTTTTTCATCTCTGCAGCAAGCATTGTCTTTGTATTTCAACCACAATAACACATTTAATATGCACATTTTAGATGAAAAAAAAACAACAACAACATCCGAGCACATTACAGCTACAAAATGTAAATGTCAGTTTTCAAGACACACGCACAATTGAAACCATTCACTACTGATGCACACGCACACATCCCTATAGTCTGGTACATATGTCTGCAGACTGAATGATGCCGGTATGTCTGTCTATACACGGAGGAACCATGGCTGAAAAAAAGCAATCTGCATGCAGCCAGCCTGCATAGACTGCTGCCTCTCACAACTCAAAAGATCAATAGAAATAGCTATTTCAGCTCTAGATGAAACACACAAACACACCACACACACACACACACACGCGCACACACACACATGCACACACAGAAGAAAACTAGGTGTAAGGGCTAAAAAACTAATAACATTAAAGCATGCTGGAGGGGAGCAAAACATTCTGAATTACATTTTCTGTGTTCTGTTTTTCAATCTTTATCTCCCATTAAGACACAGTAGGCATGGAGGTGAGAGAAGATGCCATGTAATAAAATAAAACTGGAAAGGGGTGTTCAACAAATCTCAAGAGCCAGAACTCGCAGGGTATAGACCGTGCACCATGCCAAATGTGTCAGGGAAACCCTTTGCCAAAGTGCTTTTTTAATTAAATCTAATTATGAACTAGGCCAAAAGCTACTTTCTATTTTGGGCTGACTAGATTACAGGTTGAATCTAAAGCCAGAAAATATATATGAACTTTAGATGGTGTTACAGTTAGGACATGCCGTGTGTGTGTGTGTGTGTGTGTGTGTGTGTGTGTGTGTGTGTGTGTGTGTGTGTGTGTGTGTGCGTGTGCATGTGAAACGAAATCCCAAACAGGCAGTAAGTTCACAAGCGGATGTTGTTGTGAAATGTACAAACATGGAGTCAGGGAGTTTGTTTGCTTGAGACAGAACTTGTGCATCGTGGTGAAGAGTGTGTGTGCGTGTGTGAGGATTGGGGTTTATGTCTGGGACAGCGAGAAAAAGCCAATGGCAGAATGTGTGTTTGTGTACATTGCCTGCATGGTGGGTAATTTCAGATAAGGGAAACACAATGTGCCAGTTTGTTTCCCCCGTCTCCCGACTCCTCCCCTTCCTCCATCTGGGAAGAGATGGTGGAGGGTGGTGTGTGTGTGTGTGAGTGAGTGTGAGTATGTATGTGTGAGGGGGAGGGGTGGGTGAGGGAGGAGGGTGGCTGTGCCCTGCTCAAGGTCAAGCTAGCCTGTGTGGGCAGAGGGTGACGCGATGGAGTGGTTGCTCTGCTGGGCATGGCGCCAACTTTCCTCCTCTCCTCCCACCCACAGATAAAGCTATCAACCCTGGCCTACTGTGGGCCTTGGCTGCCCTGAACCTGTGGGCCCTCACTGCCTACTGTTTGTGCTACTGCGTCCGCCTGGAGGGGGATACAGCATGCACGCAGAGTGGCAACAGAGTTCAAACCAAAGGTTAAGTATCTGGAGGAATCTCAGTTTGATGAGAAAAATGAATTTCAAGTGTGTTCCTGCATGGCTAAATGAGCTGATGATCGCACCAATACCGCCAGGGTTAGGGGTTTGATTCCCACTGGGGCTGCTGATTCTCAACTTATGTGCTAATGGTGCAGTAAGGAGCTCTGGATTAAAACGTCCTCTAAATGACATATGGCATACGCAATTATCATGTCATACAGTATAAGTCACCAGTGTGTGCCTGCATAGATTAAGCGATATTTTGTTACACTATGACCTTGATACAGTCTCGCACTTTACTGAAAGCTATTTGAAAACAAAAGCAGGCCTATACTCAACATGAAATATGAAAGCCATGAATATATACTGACTCAGTGGCCAAACACACGCAAAAAAAGCCCTACAGCTCTCTTGACTATCCCCTTCTTTTGTAAAATGTGAAATTCAAGCCTACGTGAGAAGTTATTTATCGCATAAAACCCAAAATGAAAACCAGTTCAACAATTCAACCTGTGAACTAGAACTCTATCAGGGGGATCTAATGGGCAGACACTCATTCATATTTTACAATGTTTCTATTGCCAGAGGGAAGCTTCGCTCTGATCTATTGCAATCTGACAGCTGACGTTGCCCTTTAGGAAGAAAATCCAACTTAAAATATTATTAACACTGATAAAAAAAATAACTATTGGCAATGTTTCTTGCACTCCTGGGTCCAATTTGTTGTTTGGTGGGGTATTTTTATTAATCCTGTGGCTAACTGGCCTACATAGTTGGAGATCAATATAGAAAACAATCTGAAATGCCAATCTGAAATATTAACAGTAAACATCAGGTTTTGGTGTCGGTCCTTCAGAATCAGAGAGCAAGACCTTCTTCCCCGACTCACCATTTTGTACCAACATCCAACAATCAAACACATAGAAATCCACCATAAAAGAGGCAGAGACTTCAATCTCTCCACATACACCAGCTTCAACAGCTTTTTGTCAGTCTGCATTCTTTCTATGTTCTTGTGTCCACTGTGACGGCCAAAGGCTCAAGTACACTTCCAAAACGAAACAATGCAATGATGAATAAAAATCCCATACGTTTGCAAGCTGAAGAAGCATCTGATGGTGACTTGACTGACAAGAATGTGGGTTTTTCCTGCACAAAGAATGCTATGACAGGTGTCAAAAGTAGCCAGTGAGCAACAAAGACACCAGAAAGGCAAAAATATTGTGTGCAATGAAAAATGATTTGGAACCTTTTTCAGTGCTATTGAAGCCACAGGCAGTGTTCAGCAAAATGCAAGAAACCGCTGCTTCTAAATGAGAAGTGAAGTTAAATAGCTGACTCATTTGCCAAACAATGTTGTTACCCAAAGAACAAACAAATATTTACGAGCTAACTCAGTGGATCTCAATCCTGCTCAACACGACACCGAGGCATGCTGGTAACCCTAGCCGTGTAATTAAGGGCCGGTTCACTCCTGGGACTCAGGTTTTTGTGCAACTGACTACCTGGCAGGACAGAAAACTAGGAATACTCGGGGTCTTGAAGGACTTCCTGCAACAAAAGAGCAAAGTTACCCAAAGTCAACTTTGGATTCAACAATTTACTAGACAGGAAGATCCTGAGCCAGGACTTGTGGTTGGGCTGTGTTTACAGGATATTTTTTACCACGAGTAACTTTAAACTTAGTATATCCTGCTGAGTACAATTCAATCATATCACATTTCGACTGCATCCTGGTGACCATTAGCCCTGCTGGGTTGAGATCAATTTTCATAGCCTGACACTTATTACAGATCTCCAGTCGTGCAGCAACCAGCCGCCACTTTTTGTGGCTGCAGAAGTGCCTGGAAATATCATTACGGCAAGTTACACCCTTCAAAATCCAATTCTGACGGCCATGGTTTTGCTATCTAAGATCCAAAATATTGACCAAGTTTGATTTCCATGCAAAAGCTTGTTTAAAAAGTTGTGACAGCCTAGCTGGATCAGCAGCAGACCCTATACGGCTGGCGAGAGACTTCCTCTATGAAAACATTGAGGCATCCAGTGTATTATCAGGAAAAAAATTGGTTTAAGAGTGAAAATACAGGCTAATGACTGTATCAATAGCTATTTAGCTGTTGTACAGTCGGATGAAAAGCTCATTTAAACCATACCCCACTGAAAAACAATCTAAATTGCTTTCATTTTATACACAGCAGGCAAAAGTATTATCAAGGTCTAGATTTGCAGCACATCTATTCAGAGGAACATCAAAATGGTTCACTCAAAATCTTAAAATCACATATCACCATCACATTGCCCAACAAGTAACACACAACAAGTAACAAGAACACACTACATATTTTCTCCATACTGTGCATCCTTTAAGTGGAAATACAACTACTGCCCATCATCATAAACCCACTGCATAGCCACAAAATGCCTTAAGAGTAGAAATGTGTTAAACACAGCCATTTTACACGTCATTCACTTTAATCATCCACTGTTGCCTGGAAAAAATGGAATTCGGACATAGTAATCAAAACTATTAAAATCTCATCTTGTTTATTTTTTGTGCATTTTGTAAACCAACTATTGATTATTTTCTGATGATAACCTAAACATGAGGCAATCCATTTTACTGGAGCTACCTCTTGAGGGCAATTAAGTCCAGGCTCGCAGTGTAGAGGATTGACTGACTGTGACTGCACAGAACATGATTACTAAATATGTAATTCGAATATGAATCACCTGGCAGTGGCACCCGACTGAATTTTGAACTGAATGGAAAACTGTACACAATGTTGACATGTGAAAGCTTGAGGAATAAACAAATGAGAATGAACAATGAACAGACAATGCAATAGATATCACTTCATCTCTGTCTCCGTATGGATGCTTCTTCTTGCAATGTCGAAGGATCATTCTCTCCAAGGTCACAAGTATCGTTTCTAACCATTGAGTTTCAAGTGTGGGCCTAAATATCGTTTTTTTTTTTTTCCCTGACTGTAAACTCTCTTACAATCACACATTACACAACATTATTGCTTTCTTTATCTACACATAAAACTGAATACAATAATTCCAGACACATTCTCTGAAAGTCATCCCAGGAAATACAGGAAACCCCTGTAACCCCTGAAGCAAGGAAAAGTAGATGATACAGCTTAATGGCAAGCGAATACAACACTTTCTTCAAAAACTAAAAAAGGAAGTGTGAGTGGTCCATGTCTGTGCCTCACTGCATGGATGTGGCTCCCATCATGGGGTCAGCCTGACTCTGTCTCTGTGCCCTGCTGTCCCTGGTCCTGCTCCCCTTGAGCCTTCCACAGCCATTAGCTTTGCTTCAGTCATAAATTTATGCACCATAATCTTTCCTTGGTTTATTAAGTCCTGGTACCTCACTAACTTATCTGTTGTATACTTGTGGGCCTGTAAAACCCTTTGAGGCTGTTAACAGTGATATGGGGCAAGAAATAAAAACTGCACTTGAACTTGACAATAGCCTATGATGAACATCACAGACTGATGATGTAGAACAATTTTAGGAAAGGGTGGAATTTTCCCTCGTTCTTTCTTTCGATAATAATTTGACAACGAGTTTACAAGAAGCCACTTGAAAAGGTGTGAGGCTAAATATAACAACATTCCCGACAATGATCTCTTTCACCCAGCGGATGTGCCTGCTTTTCTAAATAGCTAAATCCAAGAAATCAATGGGAGAGGGCAGTAGAAGTGTAGACACAAGCTGGATAGGAATTCCATTAAAAAGAGGAACATGAAGGAACAATAGAAGGAAGTGCAAAGCCACTGCCAACACCCGAGGACAGTTCGACACCAGGACCGACCCTTGTACACTAGGGGGTGTGCAGGAACAAAATCTATACAACATATCTCCATTCTTTTCCCAAATACTGACTAGATAGGCTGTCATTAATTAGTGATATTTTTGCCACAGTTTTGCAACTTAAGACTATGAAAAGAAAAACCACAAACTGTCAGCCAGTGCTCTTGAGAATGAAAGAGAGAAAGCTGAAGCAGTATTTAAAAGCCTGAAGCCATGAACTTGTAACCTTGAAACAGATTTGGGTTTTCATTCTTAAGTGCAAACAATTTTAAGATTTCTTTTTTTTGGGAAAGTGTTATTTCTGTAGTATTCTGCTGCGTTACAATAAATCACTAAAGCGGTAAAAACATATAATATCAGATTAAATGTGTAGTAAGTGTCAAGTATCCTGGTAATATTGCATGGGGGAGCTATCTGGCAATTCCAGCCCCTTTCCTCCACTTTGTCTCATGTCACCCAAGGCGGACTCCAGTGCCAGGAACGTGCCCACAATCCCCTAACCCTGTGCTACCCCCCAGCGTCAACCCGTGACTGGCTGCCTGACTGAAATAACATTATGACACACTGACTGACGTACGGCACATTAAATAGATTCACGGTGGTGCGGCATGGGTGCACATACAAGCATGCAACATCACAAATGAAGAGCATGGACTAGTCACACCATTCCTCCCTATTCAAAAGCAGAAGTGGCATTCCACCCACCTAAAAGCTTTTTATTGGTTTTGTGACAATTGCAGCCAAAAAAAAAAGGAGTCCGTAAAGTGAATAGAGTCTAGACAGCATAGCATGGGATGGCATTCAAATCAAACCAGGCTTTTAAAGATTGTGTGTCTGCAGACTGAGCCACGAGAGCACTCCTGTAGTCCACTTTCATTGGTTCATCTACCTCTCTACTTGGCTCTGGTTGGTTCTTTAACTGAATTCTGTGTTTCTTAGGACTGTTTCTGGTTGGGTGCCAATCCCTGTGTTTATCTCCAATTGGCTGGGGCAGGCTCTGTCCCCGGTTCTGCTCTGTGGAGCTTGCTGTGTGATCTTGGCTCCCACTGCAGTATTGGATTGTGGGTCAGAGTGTGCAGGCAGGGCCAGTGGAGCGAGGCAGATGAGAGGGAGGGAGAGGGGGGCGAGAGAGAGAGAGATACAGAAAGAGAGAGAGGGTGGGTAGTCATATCAAAAGGCTTCAGAGTAGTTTTCGCCAAGCTTGCTCATTGGATGATGGCGGGC
>OMLB01023086.1:1110-12479 GCA_900302555.1 Myripristis jacobus
TTGTGGTGCACTAGCTACCAACCAGAGCATTACAGTGGCTTTACAGAGTGAGAGCGAGAGCGAGAGAGAGAGAGAGAGAGAGAGAGAGAGAGGGCAAGAGACAGAGAGAGAGAGAGAGAGAGAGAGAGAGAGAGAGGTAGGGAAGAAAAGATGGAGAGAAGGGGAATCAGAGAGGAAGGAGAGGAAAATGGGGAGAGATGAAGGGGAAGGAGAGATTGTATTTGCCCTGTCTTGGTTTTGACTGTCTTGTCATGAGCGCACCGAAAGAAAATCCTACTGGCTGATGATGCAGAAGACAGAGAGGAAAGTATGACGGTGTGCTAGGGCCCCTGTAGGGAAAAAAATAAAATTATGGAGCCGGCTGAGAGGGGGCAATATCCCGAGAAACAAAAATCAGAGAGAATTTCAGACAGCAAAGACGTATATTCATCAGAAAAAAATCACAAATTTATGACAAAAAAATTGGAAAAATAGTTTTACTTTTACTTTGTCTAAGGAGCCACATGTGCTGACCTCATCATTTGCAACGGGATTTAATAACAAGGAAATCCTGCTGATTTTAGCCCAGAATCACAAGGTTGTTTTCTTCTGAATCGACCCAAGTCACGGCAATGTCAGAGTCCAGATGCTGATGAGAAGATTGTGATTCTGGGCTCAAATCTCCAGGATTTCCCTCTTATTTAATCCGACAGTAGAAGAAAAACTATCTTTCTGAGTTTTTTTGTCAGAAATTTGCAATTTTAATATCAGAATTTTAGTTTTTTACTTGCAAATTTGTGACTATAACCTTAGAATTTTTTTTATTTTTTTCCCCATCAATTTGTGATGTTTTTTTCTTGTAAATTGTCTGAGTTTTTTTCTCATGCATTTATGGCTTAAATCTGGAAAAATCTTCTCTGAATATCAGCTCCCCCCTCCCTGATTCTGTGATTTTCCCCACATACAATGGCCCTAATACGCTGTCATAGGAAGGGAAAGGGAGGAGGAGGACAGGAGGAAGCAGCAGGAAGGAGGAAGGGAGGAAATAAAACAGGGAGGAAAGAAAGAGGAAAGAGGCAAAGATGAACAGAGACAGGAGGAGAGAGAGACAGTCAGCTGGATTTACGTGAAAAATATTTCTTTAACCTTCAACCAGTCTAAACAAAGTGATCTGATAAAATGTGTGTTTACCTGCCCCAAAGCATTTAATCAGAATAAAACTTTTTTGATGTGCGCAAAGCGGTTCTGCCTGCTGGGAAGCATCTAATATTCTGGAAATATCACTATAATCCAGGCTAAATCATGTTGTCCAGTGGTGGACTTTTATTCTTGTAACAGGCGGCCTTCAAGCCTCTCTTGCAGCTTTGTGATTTGCTCGATGTTTCAGTGGATTCTGGCTTAGTTTGTCTTTTCTAGTTTGTCTTTTCTAACATCCCCAGAGCCATTCAGTGATCCTTTAAAGATTTAATCTTTACAACAAAAAAGTTGTTATCAGCTGCAGACCAATTGTGTTTTGCTGACGCTGTATTTCTATCCCTCCTGGAAACTTGTCACGTCACCTGATGTTCTCACCACATGAGGCAAAAAACAGATTTATTCCAACCAGAGAGAAACCATCAGATTAAGAGTTTTACACGGTTATTAGGTACTAATATTTTCCTAGTGAATGGATTATCAAAGGTTTACACCGCCCAGCTTGAAAAGTCCTTCTGATCGGGCCACTTTCTTCTGATTGAGGCATTTTTATTCAGATTGTGCTCTTATTCTGATGATGAAGGGAGTATTAGGGTCCATTTGAATGCAGATAGTGATTGTCGTGGTCTATCTCAGCCTCCAGAAAGGTGCTTCATGGGATTTATGACAGGGCGATTCGTCCACTGGGTTCCTCATGACTGGAACAGCAGTGCACACACACACATACACACACATACAAGCGTGCAAGGTGTGTATGTATGCCACTTTTTTGTCCGTCCTGGTGTTAAAAAGTCAAATTGTTCTCTGTAGTGACTACAGATTCCTGAGGGGGAAGACAAGTTATTGCTGGAAAAGGCTGCGACTTCCAATAAACTCTCTTAGAATTACTTTAAGATTGAATATTTAAATCTCTAATGTCAGAGTTAAAGATTTACCTTCAGCTAAGACGCAGTGAACCCAGTTAAAAATGGAGATTTTCTTATTTGGTACCATTCTTGAGTTCTCTATTCATCATCCATCAAGATTCCTGCTGTTCAAGTCATGACCTGTAATAAACTGGAGTTGTAGAGGCTGCATTTTCTGCACTTTCCTCCATTCCAGCAGGGCTAGGTGGGCGTATTGTTGCGACTCGTCTGTCCTGCAAAGAGGAAAATACTCTGCCTGTTGGAATTGAAGTAATTATGGGTCTTATGAGTCCTGCAATGATGTGTGAGCTAATTATTCATAAATAACATTCCTGAAGAGCTCGCTTAGCTCCTGAAAATGTGCTAATGTGGCAGAGAGTGCTAACATTTTTTCAAAGCAAACTGAAGACCTCCCTCTTTAGCCTGGCTTTTCACTGAATTTTAGTCATTTATTTCTATATTTATTTGTGTATTTTAGCCTATTTGCCTCTTGGCATATCCTCTTATTTTCTGGTCACTTCTATGCATATCTTCTTACTTTATCATGCACTCTTAACCATTCATTTACTTTTCATCCACGGTTTGGAGTTTTATTTGTTTGTTGATTTTCTTATTTTCATACTTTACTCATCTTGTTACTACCTTTATTTTGGTGTTTTGACTTTTTATATATTTCTTATTGGTCGTAATCCTGCCTCTGGTGTTTCTGGTGGGTATTTTGTATGAAAAGTGTTACATATATAAATATACAAAGTCTGATTGATTGATTTATTGATAAAGTCCAAATTTGACACCATGAGAGCCACATCAAATTGAAGCAGACTAGAGCGTTAGCTTGTTAAAAATAATCCCGGGGAAAACGTTAGATTTCTATTCAGGTAACAGTTCCTGTTCCTCATGAGCGTTTGACCAGCCGAGTGGATAGATAGATAAATTAGATACTTTATTGATCCTGAGGGAAATTGGAGGAGAACAGCTGCAGATGAACGCTGTCAATCAAACGGGGGCGGGAGGATGTAAGGTCTTAATTTTAATTCCACAATTAGATTTCATAATTTTAGGCACATTTTAGCTGTGCTTTTGTATTTTTTTTTAATGTTCAAATGGGCTACACTCCTGGTTAACTCCACGGCGTCTGCCAGTGTCTTATTTCATCCGCCTGCCGCTCAGACAGACAAACCAACACAACAAACGTCTCCAGTTTCAGCATCCTTTGAAAACCACACCGTCCCGGGCTACCGAATAGCTCTTTCGGGTTATTTAGTTCCGGTCGGTGTGCCATTGACCACCTATCAAGTCATGATGGATCACTCCAACCTGATAATCCCGCACAGCTGCAAGATGTGAACACACTGCAATTCTGTATTGATCGCCGCAGCGAAACACAGATCCCTGCCTGATTACACCTTGTTGCTCCGCTGGCAGAAGCCTCTCCGTCTTCTGCTATCAGAGCGATTTCTCTTAAGGTGCGACCACAGCCGATGTCAGTGTACTCTTACATCCGGGGGGGATTGTGATTGGGCTCGGGGAGGACAGACAGGGTCGGGAAAAACAAAACTGTCCTTAAAAAGTTAAAGACTGTGAAATGGTGATAAAATATTTTAGATTTCACTTTTTTTTCCCCTGCTGCCCCCTACTACGACTGTATGTGATTGATGGGAACCAGTGACTGGGCGAAAGTATGGCCTGTTTTTCTTTTATTGATCAGAAACCAAGCGAGCATGCCGCAGTGGAAAATGTTGGCACCTTGCAGCCAGCAGTAGAGAAAAATGCAAGCTAACACAAAAGCATTACATCAGTAATACAAAAAAAACAAAAACAAAAAAACAGTGCAGTATTGAAATCAAGATGGACTGGTCAGGTCATGGTCATTTTTTTTAATTTTTAAATAATCAGTAAAGTTAGACTCGTGTGTAAATATGCACAGTGTGTAACAGGAAGACGCAGTTATTGTTTCTTTGGCTGCAAGTATTTAAAAAGCTCAAAAAATATTTTATTGGCAGGGCTGCCGTCGAGTGTATAAAACTTCACCACAATTAACCAACCTTATTAAAGAAAATAGAGCCAATTGACCAAAAATATTTTATTGATTATACACAATGAACACTGTCTTGCCAGTGAAAATTGTGTAACATTTGGAGGGGTTCAAGGTTCAAGGTTAAGGGACTTTATTTGCCATTTGCATGAGTGCATAGGAAATCTTTGAGCATTGTTCCTTAGTCACCATTAAAAGAGAGAAAAAAGTACAGAAAAACAAGAGAACATACGTCCTAAAATACTAGGGAGGGAGAGAGGATCAAGGAAAAATTTATTTTGATCAGAGGGAATGGTTGCAGATTTTTTTATTAATTTTTTTTCTTTTCAGAGCATTCCCTCATTTTAAATTTTTAAAAGTCCCTTAAGGAGAAGAACTGTTGCCGTCATGTTTGAATAATGCTGAACATTGAGAACAAGCCCTCAGTTTCCTGTCCTGGATGGTGGAACGGTGAGGCTTCGTCCGTCTCCTGGCCTTTCCACATCGCCGTCAAGGCAGCTACTTCATCTTCTTGGGACCGCCAGTTGGCCCGCTAAAGTCGACTTCAGTTATCAAAAGTCATAATCTCCGAGTTTATCTTGCCAGTCTCTCGGCTGGCAGGTACTCAGTCACGAAACAAACCGGACCCGCAGCTTGCCAGCACATCTTCCGAATCGGTAGATCTCGTTACAGTAAGAGGCTGTTTATCTCGTCATCTCGGGTGGAGAAACGCAGCCAGGACCTCGCTCAGTCGCTCTCTCATTGCATTCTGGGAAGGCTGACAGACATCGAGGAGGACGGGAGGAGGATGGAGGAGGATGGAGGAGGAGAGCTCTGCGGTGGAGAATTATGGAGTTGTTAGACACGTTAGGTCGGAGTCCAATTCAGAGGATGAGCGATGGAGGATTGTTTTGCTGCCATGATGTTAAAGAGGCTGCTGGCAAAAAGGTGTAATCTGAGAGGTTTCACTTGCTATTCCCTCCTGTCACCTTCCCTCCTTCCTTTTCCTTCTTCTGCTGTGATATAGACACTTATTATAATGCATCAAAGCCCTTCCCTTGCTTTCTTTCCTCCTTTATACCTCTCTCTCTCCTTTCCTTTCCTTTCCTTTCCTTTCCTTCCTTGCTCCACCCGGGTGTCATTCGGACTTCCTCACAGATCACAGTCCTCTCTCTTCTGCTTCTCTGACTTCTGTAATTCTGTTCGCTCTCCCTTTCCTGAGTAATTGAAGTAATTTCCCACCTTGGCTATGATGAATGTGTCCCGTACTCCCGCCGTGCCCTTCTACTTTAGCTGGCCTAATTAAAGAAAACATTCCATGATTGCCTATTTTTCCTCGAGCGTGACAACCTATTATTCTCCCCAGCACCTGATTAGAGAGTTATTATGCTTAGATTTAGATTGATTTAACCGGGCAGCCTAATAAAAGACTACTTGGGGTTTGATTTAAAGTGGGGGAATTGCAGGTTTTGGAGCCAGTCACGGTGTGTAATTGTTATTACTGGTTCATGATATGAGCGGGGCGGGGAGGGGAGTTCTCGAAATTGAATTAGAAAATTAGAAGGTCACTCGGCGTACAACAGGTGACATTTTGGGACATTCTCGGCACGATAGAGCTGTCATGGCGGGGGACGTTCAGGCACAGATTTGTCCGGAATGATAAATCACATCCATCACGGCCTGCCGAAACTGACATATTTCTATCAAAGCAAGATTAATCTCTCTCTCTAATTGGCAGTAAATGGATATGGATATATACAGCACCCATTGGTCGGCAACCTCGCATCTTCCAAACGCCAACAAAATCAAGAAAAATAGCGTCGTTTTGAGATTGTTTTGTGTTTTTAAATCTCACAAGGGACTTTGGAGTGGTTTTATAAGCTCGTGGGTCAGATTTTCTCAGCTGGTGAACTCTATGTTTGTGAATCAGGACTTTACTGAAAACAAGTATATGCTTTCCCTGGATGCACAAAATGGTTTAAATTCAGTTCAGCTGTGAAAAGGTACTAATAATGCAGCAATAAATATAATTATAGAAAGCAGGAGAGAAACCAGGGACCACACCAGTTATGCCTTGGTGTCAACATATTCTGCATAGATGTTTTTTGGTATATTATTTTTAAAATGTGCTATATTTCCATCCACATTGTTGTATGTAGATGTTTTCTAGTGGTAATGTAGTGTTAATGTAATGTCTCGCCATTAAAAGATGGCCTAACACTGTGTTTTTTAAAGCACTGAAAGGTATCTGAAGAAAAAAACAAAACAAAAAAAAAACATAAAAAAATAAATGAATTCTTCTCATTCATCAGAATATGTATTGAGGAAATCACTTCATTAAACAAACAAACAAACAAACAAATAAGCAAACCCACAAGCAACAGAAAACACCTGGCACTCACATGAGAAATGTGACAGAAAATATATTTACACTCACTGATATTTTTTTTGTTGTGATATTACGTTCATCCACTCTAGTAGAAATTTGTCCAACCAGCCCGCACAGAGGTCAGAGGTCAAAGTCACAGTGAGCGTTCCTGCAGCTGGTTTGGATTCAGTGTCTTGCTCAAGAGCACTACATTAAAAAAATGGCATTTTTAGCACTGGCTTTTGTATAATAAAAATAATAATTATTAACAGTATTAGGACTTCTCCCGGCTGAGCGATGGCTCGTCCTCAGCGTATCCTCGCTCACATCCAGTTAGCATAACTGCACTTAAGTGACGCAGCTCAGCAGTATTTTGATAAATGACACGATTAGAGGTAAAATGAGCAATGTGACGGGCGGGCCACACCATGAAAGTACGGAGGCTTTCCTCTGTTCGCCGTCAGTCGAGGGGGGGGGATCAAGTCCATCTTTCATGTTTTGAAAGCCAGAGCAGTGTCAGAGTGAGCTGGGTGTGACTCGTCTCTGACATGCATTCACTGCTGGGATTATTGGCAGTCACTTCTTCACTGTCACTGTGAGTAATGGCCACGCACTGTAGCCGAGCTTGTAGCTGCGCGGATAGACTGACGGATTAATGGATGAATAAACTGATAGATAGACGGTTATGATGCATTAATACTGCAGATGAATAGCTACTGTAAAGGAATGGAGGTGAAGGTAGATTGATGCTGTGGCATTGTTGGTAAATACTGTACCCTTGACAAATGATTGATACTGGAGGGAGATGCATTTGTGTGGGGAAAAAAAAACATACACAAATCATTTAATAAGTAAAAGCAGCCATGCCATAATGGAAATAGTGCTCCAATAAAAGTTAAAGTCTTGCATTAAAAAAATTACTGGGGCAGGGGCAAGTATAAAGTCTCACTAAATGGAAATACTTGAGTGGCAGTTTCTTAAAATTGTGCTTGTGCAAATCTACTTTTTAAATTTCCACTTCTGGATTATAGATAGGATGATAGAGATAGATGATAACAGCTTCTGAAGGTGCAGTTGGGTCCTGCTAACTCAAACCTGTGACATGTGATTTGCAAAATCACTTTGGCTGTCTAGAATTTCTAAAGTCTGGATTCAATCTGGATAAGACAAAAAACACATTTGGGCTGGCAGTCTGAACAAGGCCAAAATGGCCCAAATCAGAATTGAAAGTGTTAGACTCAATGTGCTTTAACACTGGCATAAAATTTTTTTAGGAAAAACAAATCAGATAAAGGCCACATTTGACTCTCACAAGGCTGCTGTTGGATTGGATTCTCTTTGAATAAACTTTTTTCTGTGGCCGCAGAGTCACTCGCACTGCTAATCTGAAATTTATTTACCTGCAGGATGTGACGTTTCAGAGATGCTTTGAATGAGGCTGAAGAGGCGAGGGGGTGGAGTGGGAGTGGGCAGAGCTGCACTGTGGGCTGCAGTTTGACTCCGAAGAGAGAAAAAAAGGTGGAAAACACCAAAATGTCTGGGCCTCGCCGCTTGATGTTGCTGCATATAACTCGGGGCACAAAAGTCTCCATAAAGCACAGGCCAGTTCCAGGATTGTTAACAGGCTCTGAAATCACTTAGTGCAGGTTTAAGGGTTGGGTAGTGAAGTAGAAATGACTTCTTAAAATAAATTTGCTCTTTATGAAGGACATTATGTATGTGACACTCAATTAACATTAATTTCCCCATTCGTTTGTGAAGCCTATTTTTCTAAAAGAGGTTACGGTCATTTAGGGTCAGTTAAGGCACACATTTATTTCCTCAGCTCTTCCAGACAGCTCATAACCACTGATTGCTATAATGCTATGATGTTATAGATTGTTGGTTGGCAGTGCTATATGTGTACATTGTCAAAAAAAAAAAGTAGGCCTAGCTTGTCCTTTTCAGCTTCTTTAGTCATGTCAGTAATTCCACATTCAACAGTCTACCTGGAAACAGGGAAAACATTTCCAACACAGTATTAATCATGTATTAATAATGCTAATCCTAATCCGTAATAATTTTTCTAAACGCCCACTACGACAGTGTGAGGCATTGAGTCGGGTTTGTGTCTTGAGTGCAGTGCTGGAGTGTGTTTTGGTGTGTGTGTGTGTGCTCAGAGATACACACTGCCTGATTGTAGACTAGTGGAAGTGCGCGTGGGGGTTTTGGAGCATGCATGCTATAAATATATATATATATGTTTGTTTGTATGTGTGTGGTTACATAAGAAGTGTGTGTGTGTGTGTGTGTGTGTGGGTTGTCAGTTACGTGGAGAGACCTGAGCCGATCCCCGGTTTATTCGTCACGTTGGTTATTAAAGCCGTCTGCCGCTCGGCGACAGAATGAATGGGAAGGCTCGACGGCCAGTAAATTGCACACAGATAGATCCTCGATTTGTCCAGTCAAGCAGCAAATATAGACCTTCAGGACCTGAAGTGGCACAACATGAGTGGAGAGAGAGAGAGGGAGTGAGGAATGGGGGAAGTTAGAAAAAGGGATGGGAGGGAAAGGAGAAGATGAGAGGGGAGGGAAGAGAAAAGGTTGGGAAGGATGAGCAGGATGGTGGACAGAAAAGACGGGGATTATGACAAGAAAGAGGAAGAGGACAAAGCAAGGAAATGGGATGAAGGGAGGGAGAATTATACAAAGAGAAAGAGAATCAGGAAGAGAGGAATGAAGGGAGAATGATGAGGAGAGAGGTGGATTTTAATGGGAGAGGGAAGAATAATGGGTTTGAGGAAAAATCGGGAAAAAAGGGATGAGAGTGATGGAGGGGGAGGAGGATGGTGTGAGGCAAAAAAAAAAGTGAGAGACATACAGTAGGAGTGACAAAAGAGAGAGAGAGAGTGAAGAGGAGGGCGGAGGCAAAAAGAGAGAGGGACAGAGGGAATCATGTTTCCATGATGTTTATTAAGCCTCGGCTAAATGAGATGTTGCCTTGGTTGCAGCAGCCGTTTGGGGGGCGGATGATAAAGCTAAACATTAAAAATAAAGATGATTTCTTTAAAGGATTAATAGCACTCTGAAGTCATTGATGATCGCTCACTGAAGACTTCATTATTGCAATTAATGGGCCCCTCTGCTACTTGACCCGACCGTCAAAATTAGTGGCAAGGAACCTTTTAAGTCAGATGGATGAACTGCCACGGCATCGCCGGCTAATTGGCAGCCACAATCAAGAGTGAATATGTAGCAGGAGAAGAGACGGAATATATTAGCAGCAGCAGAAGAAGAAGAAGAAGAATGAGGCGGAGCACGTGGCTGCAAACAACATGGCAGCACCAAATGTCTGCAGTGGGATGGAAGGAAGACAAGAAAAATGACTGAATCACGGGGAAGTTGAAAAGTGGAGGAAAATTGATTTTAGTAAAAAACAGCATCTAATATAATGAATTGATTGTGTCATGTGACATTTTGATTGTATTCTGTACTCAAATGACTGTGTACTATTATCATTTTTATTTTTTGGGTTTCAGTGGAGAGTTTTAGTGTTTAATGGTTTAAATACTGTCCCTTTCATACAGACATTGCAGCAGATTACCGGTTTGCAGAACATTTCCTTGTGCACTAATTCACTCCGAGCACACCAGCAGGTGTAAAAAACATAAAAAGTTTCCCTGTCCCACTGGTGGATGGTGGTGTTTTTTGTTTTGTGTTTGTCTTTCTCCCTTTCTCCGTTTCCTACCTCTCCAACCATAAAAAATCTACAACTGTAAAATCAAATCTTGTTTTTATTTTCTTCCCTTTCCTAACCCAAAAATGTCTTCATATCCAGTATTACCTGAATCTCTTGTGATTACTTCCCGTGTATACACAAAAGTGTTTGGTCATGTGGGTGGACCTGCTTGACAAAAGGTCATTTTATGGCTCCTGTTCACCCAGTGACCCTTTCATAATATGATGTGAGCGAGCAAGCAAGTGGAGGGGTGGTGTAAAAAAATATAATAGCAGCCATAAGTTTCAGTGAAGATGTCCGAATTTGCTTTTTAGTGTGAGCAAGTGAAGAGCTCTTGTGGATTTACCAAACGTCTAAAGCTCTGCTGTTGGCTGGAAACGGCAGTGTACTTCTGTGTTGCGGAGAGCAGAGATGGATGAGGATAAGGTGATTTTGGAAAATGCAAAAATTTTGACTTCAACTAAGTTACGTTACTCAACGTAGTTAGAAAAATGTAGTCATTTTTTGTCAGGATAAACGATGGCAAGTGTGCAAAATCGCACTCTGCAGGCCACTTTGCAAGGCGGTATCGTTGGATTCTCGCTGCTAGCAGGTGTGAGTTGTTGTCATATTTACTAAGAAATTCATGTGGAAGCACGAACCACTTCAGTTTTAAGAATGATTCACCAAGGCTGCACCACAGGACCCCCTTGAATCTGGAGTCTGACATGAGGTCATATTAAATGATGATGCCCGATGGCAACTGTTCTCAAAGGCCGCTTTCTCAATGCAAAGTTCATATGCCACGCTCCAAAATATTTCAGATGCACTATAATTGGCGGGGATGTTGTGATTTGCCTGACCTCACCTTCACATAAGTGTTAATTAGGTGAAATATTGAGATTTACGTATAATTTACATATGCCTGACCTAGACAGATACAAAGAGGCTTTAGTTTGGAGTTTTTCACTCAGTACACCCAGTTAATAAATAACATTTTAAAAATTTTTTTTTTTCCATTTTTTTCATTTTGGCACAAACCTGGTCAGATTCAAACACTATACAGAAAATTAGCACAACATAATAGCTATCGGCAGTTTCAATACAAATACAGAAACTGACAAAAAACAGAAACTAATATCTCATCACATACATGTTGAAACTTTAATGATCCCCGTAGGGATACTGCAACATATCAGAGAATTGGAGAAT
>OMLB01023099.1:7336-25459 GCA_900302555.1 Myripristis jacobus
CACTCTCGCCCACTCACTACACACACACACACACACACACACACACACACTGTCTGCCTCCCTCTCTCTCTCCCCCGTCCTGATTAGCTCATAATGGACGACCAGTGTCCCCTAGACCCCCAGGGTGTCCCCAGGGAGCCCTCCCACTCTGACCCCTATCTATCTCCACCCTCCACTCCACCTTCTTAAAACACACTAAATAATCTTTCATTTGACAGGGGCATGAATGAAATTCAGCTTAGAGCTGCATTATTTGCCCTGGACAATGGAATATTGATAGATGAATCACTGTCCTGCTAGTTTTTTATGGCTGGCAGGGGCTGTGAGTTTAAAAATGTAAGGAGATGCAAGTCATTCTGGGTGGAGCGCAGGACATTTCACTTAACAGCTATTATTCCTTTATGGTCGTTGATTATATTGCTGCTGCCTTATGTGCACCTAGAAGACACTGAATATAAGACTAAAGATGTTTAAAGATGGAGATTTTTTTTGCAGTGTTACCCAATTGATGTAGATGTAACAGTTTGAACAACAACAACAACAACAACAAAAATCACTGAAGTGCCTAGTCTTGTCTTTCTTAACATAAGTGAAGAAAACTGCCAGTGGGGTGAGATAAACCCATTTGTTTCCGGTGCAGTTTCATTTCCCTCAGTTTTTCCCTGGGAACAAGTATAAATCTGTTGAAACAAGGCAGATTAAGGTAGATCAGCCCACTAGCATCAAGAACATAACTCTTTATTCTAGAGAGTTCTGGACACAAGTAGATCAGCATTGGAAACGAATGGGATTATCTCATCCCACTGTCAGATTTTATTCAAGAAAACAAGATTTTTAGGGTGAATGTGAGACTAAACGACTTTTTCAAATGGAGATTTTTTTTGCACTTAGAGGAAGCTAAAGATTTAGTTCAGTTCATCCCATGCTGTGAAAGTGACACTGGCGTGCGTCACCCCACAGTCTTGGGTTTATACAAATTCTCCACCCATGGCAAATGTGTATTCATGAACCCTGTCCAGTTGGGTCTGTGCCACTGTGCAGAAAATATCCAGCATATTTACCTCATCAGTGCAGGCAATTAATCACCTCACTCTTAAATAAACAAAACAGGAATCCTAAACATGTGCCTATTAAATCAGCAAGCAGGCTGGATGGCTGCTTTTAGATGCAACATTTACATGTAATTATCTTCTTATATAATTAAGTGCATTCAGTTAACAAGCATCTTACTAACGGGCTGCATTGCTTACCCAAATGAGCGGCGGGCAGCCCAGAACGCTGAGTGAGTGAGTAATTAGCGCTCAGCATGCCGGTGTTAATGGAAGTGATCTAAAAAATCATTGCCAGGGAGAGAGGGAGGGAAGGGAGGAGTGAAAGAGCAGACCAGGATGGGTAAGGCAGAAAGGGAGCTTCACAATTTATGATTATGAGGAAAAGGGGAAGAATGAAACAGATGAGTGGGTAGAGTTGATGCGGCGCATCTACTTTTACAGTCATCACATTCCTGGTTTGATTACCCCCAATTTCAACACCACTGAAATTAAGATCACTCGACATGATGCAACATTTTGGCAATTAAGTTGTAATAATCTCCGACAAGTATTTTAGCATGGGCGAACACGGTGACCCTTGGCTCTTTAATACACTTTGAAGGAATTATGTCCACAAACTGCAACACAAACAGAAATATATTTGAAACACTGATATCTTAGGCCGCGTTCACCGTAGGAAATCATTCACCGGGGCAAAAATGTTTACTGCTTGCACAATACGGAGAACAATGCCTCATGCAAGTCTGCTCCCAGGATCACTCACTACAATCTGTTCCAGTCATTAAAAAATTCAGATTTAGAGGGATTTTTTTTTTTTTTTGCTTTTAACAAACACTCTTGCAAAGTTGCGGCTGGTTAGCAGTTACACAACACAGGGGAGAAGAGTGGAAAAAAAGGCACTCTGGTGACAGAAGCCAATGCATTTGTTAAAAAATGCCATGCCAGTCGGTGGAGAGTGTTGATGGCCTGTGCACCGGCAGGCATGCTTTACATGACCGTGTGAATTCACAGTTACAGAGATACAGCTATTAAATAGCAATAGTGATTGACTGTGATGTCGCACTGATGTTGGTGTGGACACTGATAATTCTAGACTTGTATGGGAACGGCGACTGAGGCCCACCCTGGTGTTAAGCCAGTACTCCTTGTTGATTCCATACTGCACCGCCATGAGCTCATCCAGCCCGAGGGCACAGGGGGACAAGAGAGTGAACTCTGTCACACTTTCTTTTTTTGCCATATCACTTACATATCTGTCTGGGAAACAGACATGTATGATTCCAATTGCATTCCTAATCATTGTAAAAGATACATACAGAGTTGAAAATAGTTACTGAAGTCTGATTTTCATGGGATTATTTTGTGCTGAATGAATTGACATTTGGAATGCTTAAATTGCATCATATTACCACAAGAATAGCATAAAAAATTAATCGTTTATCATATATGCTCAATATACTGAAACACATTTTAATGTCCAAAACATCTTCAGAAACCCAAGCTGTCTGTCTTCATTTGTTAGCCTGCAGCCCCGCAAAGCAACAATGGACAACAGCCCTCACATGTCATGTCAAACCGCAAGCCTTTCAGTGCTCACCCATCTCTGTCAACCCCCCACCCACTACCTCACAACCTCCTAATTCCAAATATGAAATCCCAAATACCCTCAAAGTCAGCATCGTTGTTGGGCTAATATTGGTCTTCAAGAGCACCCAGGTGTAACCCACAACACAACTGGACCAGCTCAGGTTCAAAGCGGCATGCTGAATGTCTGCCAAAATTCCTCAGACAGCACCGACTGCAACAGCTTATACTGAAATTATGATACAAACTATGCAGCAAGTGTGTAAGGAATATCAAGTCCCTTTGTCCCGGCGCTTTCTATTGAGTTCAATAAACACTTATACACTCTCTAAAGGACCCAAGCTCAAGAAGGGACAAAGGCTCCTCTCAGAACACGACACCAACCCTTTAACAATACAAAAATACTCTATCCTCTAAAGACTAATTGGTGTTATTCGCCTTTTCATAATCCAGAGCTAGGCAGACGTAATGGTAAAGAATATACACAGCGCTTTTGATGCCCCGTAACCTGAGTTACTGGAGTACAAAGAGGGAGAGACAACAAAAATGCTCTATTTTTTGGTTGCTTATCACCAAAGCCATGCTCATTTGTGTTTTCAGGGCAGCGAGAGTGTAATTTGAATAGGGATAGACCTTAAAAGGGGAATTGCCGCTGTGTGCTCAGAGGAGTTGGAACCATCGGCCATTGACCTGTGAGCATATTGGTTATTGATATTCTCTCTGTGTGTCACACACTGCATCTGGCCTCTGAACACAACGGCCGAAAAAGCCCTCAGAGCCAGGGTGAAACAAATACATTTGCACTTTTTCTCTTTGGCAGCAGGAGCTGGCAGGTGGAATTGGTGGCGAGCCTGACAACTTGGCTGCAGTGCCATCTACTGGTGACAAAAACCAGGGATGAGAGCACACTTGGAAAGCAGATGGGGGTAAACAACAACAGCAATGGAAAAAGGAGCCACAAACGTTTCATACTTTACCATAACAGGCTCCAAATCTTATAGTATCATGTTTGTACCTTGTTAATTTTAAACTGGAATACAAGCAGAGGGTTTTTTTTTTGTTGTTTCTTATGGCCCCATTTTTAAAGGTTGCAACTCATTCCAAAGTGAAGCAGGCACTTCCATTTCTCCATGTCATTGTAAGAGTTGTGTGGGTGAGAACATATCTTACCGTCACAAGGACAATGCATATGTTGAATTGTGCGCATATGCCATTAGGGACTCAGGACTACGTGGGGGGAGACATGGGAGTCACAAAAGGACTTGAACTTTGACTAAACAACTAGCTAGCCCTCCAGGGAACGAGAGAAGTTTAAACTTCAGCAAACCACAACACATGGGGAACTCCAGCACAAAGCACCATTTGAAAGGCCTTTCACCGGGGATGACAAGTCCAATTGAGGGACGGTGATGCACCTGGCAGTAAAAGTAGCCCTTCAGTCATGTGACAGCCCCGCAGACACAATTCATGCTCTGTGCATGCAAAATACGGCATGCATCACTCAAGGTAGATGAATTTGGAAAAAGAAAAACATGCATGGCCTCGTAGACACAGAGGTGATATATCCAGAGCAGTTAACACACTCCCCTTTAGGCCTAATCATCATTTCTGTGGCTATTAAAAGTACAATATTTATTCATACACTTATTTTTTTGGAAAGGGACTCCGGTATCTTTATCACCTTTTAAATCAGAAGAGCTCAATTGGAGAGTTGCCTCCGCTGTGTGCAAAGACCTGCAGTACATCACCAACCACCAGACTGAGATGGGATGTTGAGGCTGTGATGACATCATGCGGCATGCCTCGAGGACAAATCACCATAGATCATGTTTATCTTTAACAGATGATTCATTTGTGGCATGGTAAAGAGGTCTCCACTGAGGGAAACGTCCATTCACTCAACTGATGTACTTAGCCAGCAACTGCTCATCAGTCACCCTCATCGTTATGTCTGTATCGCTGTAAGTGCAAAAAGTCCAGCTTTGAGCATACAGTTTGATTTTTTTTTTTTTTTTCCCTCAGGGAGGAATATTTTAAATAGACATTCGTGCATGTTCTGTTGTGGATTGTTGCCGAGCCCCAAAAATACACATTGATTAACAAACAACTAAGCACAGAAAAAAAAAGATTATTATGAAACTTAAACTACGAAAAATAGACGAGGCACAAAAACAAAAGGTACAAGGCAATCTCTCTTATAGTTCCTTTTTTTTCCACACCTTTCCACCGCTCCTCAGCCCCCAAACCCCTGGGAAACAGCACTCCAAGGTCTTTCATTTGAGCCTGTATTATGCCCCTGTATCTCTGCTCATTTTTCACCCGTATTGCATTAAGTATTGATATTGATTTCTTGTAAATGGTGGCGAAATGGATGGCTCACACTTTTTTTGTGTTATTGTTCTGCAGCACTTGTAGGTAATTTATTATGGCTGAGGGTCCGGTGAGGCCTCCCAGTCCTGTGTCCCTCCTTCTGATGGAGCGACCCGACCTCGCTAACAAAACACACGACGGCATGCACTGAGAGACGCACTCATGAAGTGAATGAAGCATGAAGTAAGTGTATCCCCACACACGCATCAGCATGCATGCACAAGTGCAGCGGCATGCACATGAAAATATGTATCCATGCACACACGCACACACACACACACACACATGCATCTTCTCTCTCTCTCACTCTCTCTCTCACTCTCTCACGCTCTTGTTGTCAACATCCTTCACATTCATGGTCCACCATAAACCAGCAGACATAAGAGGGCCCCTTGGAAAACACACAGCAATAAACTGAAAAACGCTAACTTTACAGGCTTTTCTCAATCTTAACGTGAGAGTTGTGCAGTGGGCAACTATTTTATTTCTCCTTTCCTCCCATTTTTGAATATTATCATTCTTTTTAGCGCTGTAGCAGCACTTGTATTGAAATCCATTCCCAGTTTTGTGACAAAGCGTGGCCTTCTTGACAAACTGGAGTGGTTTACTTGCATTGTCATCCTGGCCAATTTCTTTTCCCTGCTGCCGCGGCCCCAGCAGTCTATTTGCATTTCAATAGCCTCTCTGTCCGCCTCTATATTGCCTGATATTATGTCTGCCTTGTATGAATTCGTATTCAATGTCTGCATCTACAGCTGTTCCACTCCCAAGCAGTCCTCGTAAAAAGGTAAAACATATGAAATAAGGCCTGCAAGCAAAAGACTCGGATGGTGTGCGATGATGTAAACCAAGACAAACACATTAAGGGAGATGTGTTTGATTTAAAAAAATAAAATAAAATAAAAACAAGTCTCTTTACACATAGGATCTGCTTGGACATAAAATTCTTACAGACATTCTTATTGCACGACTGTGATTGTGATTTCCAATTTCAGTATTAAAACTCCTAATATTAGGTCTGCAATGTCTGTTCAGTTTTTTTCTTGCCTCTCATTTCGCCTCTCTCTCCATTCTTAGCCGTGGCAAATCTCCATCAACATGCTGCATGCCCTCACTACACATAGAGTTAGCGCTGAGGTAAAGATAGGAGCTGCGGTACAACCAATACGTCCTGTTTACCGTCTCTGTCACCACAACAGCAGCACTTGGCCACAAACCCAGGCTGGTGCCATAGTGTCGGACACCAAGAGTCACATGACCCTCACCAGAGTCCCACAGAGGTCTCTCAGGTCTCCCAGAATGCCGCTCGTCTCATACGGCTGATCCTTATGTGCTCTCTCTCTCTCTCTCACACACCTCACACACACACACACACACACACACGCACACACTCTCTCCCTGTGTCCCTCTCTCTCTTCTCCTCTCTTCCTATGGGATATATGGGATGTCAGAAGGCCACAGGCAGTTACTGTTAAAGCCAGGAGGATTTACTGGAATCCTACTTTTAAAAGATATAAAACAGCTGTGACTGATGAGCCTCTGTTCAAAGGATATTTGAGAGAAGATGTAAAGAGAAATATCAGTTGAACCGCAAATCCTGTGTTCCCTCTTGTGAAATGTTTTGTAGGTCTTCTCCTTGGGGACCATACTCCAGCTTAATGAAACTACAAGTTCATTTGTTACCTGATTAGTATTCTCGCATCTTTAGGCGGGGGCATAAATCTGGAAAAGAGCGTGTGCATCCTTTGTTTTCAGCTGCAGACCACAAAGGCATGTTTGCACTCCTCCTCTTAATGTTAACCTCTGCCAAATGTAGCTTCTGTTCAGAAACAATTAATGCCAACCAGTGTGCGGGTGCGCAGGCAGGCTAACAGCTGTGTTTGGGCCACTTGTTGTGCCTCCAGCACAGATAATTACAGCAATCCAAAAGCAGAGCAGCCGCTCGGGGAGTTTAATAATGTACAAGTAGTCGCTATCTCTTTATAGATCATGTTACTGCAGCACTCACTGACGTGTAATTTAGATCAATCAAAAAATATGGCAGGGCTATGAAACCAGTGCCTTTGATAATAGTTGGCAGGTAGAAGTCCCCCCTCCCGTTGTCAAAGCATCTGATATAAAAGGCTTCATTCCACCCTCCATCAAGGGGCCTGGTGTGCTAGGATGTGTAACCCAGGCAACAGATACATAAAGCATTATGGGACTTGATTTAATTTGTCTAAATGGGAGCTGGAGTATCTTGGTTCTCAGTTCGAATGTCCCTGTTAACCACCACTACAATGTAATGGGCTCCTCAACTTAGAGCTGCTGATTGTGGCCTGCTGGTATAGGAGGTTTTCCAGTATAGGCCTTTTTCAGTGAGTATGTGTGTGTGTGTGTGTGTGTGCGCGCGCGCGTACATGCGTGTGTGTGTGTGTGTGTGTGTGTGTTGTTGCTGAATACTTCATACATAAATTAATAAACCTCAGTCACCTAAATCTCAGTCAAAAAGCTTCAGTGGCCAACAAATACTGAGCCATAGGAATACAGCAGCATCATAAATGTGCCGCATTGTGATACACAGCACCACTTTTGTCAAAGTTCCCACCATCGGCCTTTAAAATATTTTGGGGTCAGTAATTTAACTGCAGGCTAAAGCTTTATTCAGGATTATGTGGCTTTTGTATGCACATGAGATTATTATAGGCCAGGCTTTGTTGTGTGGTATGAACCCCTTTGGTCCATTTGGTCCTTTGTGTATATTTCCATGCCTGAGCTCCTTGTTTCAGCCCATTTTAAGAACAATTTGAACCAAGACAATTTGGCTGGTAATACGAGGGTGTCATTTTCTGCCCTTGCATGGGACTCTCATTGCCTCTGGCTTGTCTTAAACCGTCAGAACAATTCAAGTGGCTTCCTCTCCTCGTCCTACTTCTGCTTCCTCTCGTCTCCCTCTTTCCCCTTCCTTTGCTTTCTATCCATGGTACTTTGTTTTAAATGGCAATTCATCCCGTTCGTCCGCTCAGCCACGTTAAACATCAATTTCCTCACCGAGCACACATTACGACCCAATAGAAGAAATAAAATCTCAGCCATTTATTGTGTAACTCCCTCCTCTCGTTCCGGCGCTGCTATGCACCACCAGCACCCTCATCAAAGCAGCCCACATCCAACAACAAGGGAACAGCTACACAACAATGCCAATGCCATTCGACTTCCTCTTAAGTCGTTTTATACTTACTGCAAAACAGTAACGATTTCAAGGGCCTTTGAATTCTTCCAAGAGCCACCGGGATGTATAAAACATGCATGAGGTGTTCAGTAAACAATGCCCAATGGTCTTATTCCTTTTAAATAAAACTATTTCCATGAGATGTAAGAGGGACTTTAATATTGCCTTAAATATTAAAAGAGAGAACTGAGCCTCATCAATTTTTCATTTATTGGGCCCGCATGTAAGGAGTCATCAATCTCAAAAGAAATTACTGACATTTTCATTTCAAATAAAAAAGGGTACACTTTATCCAGCGGTAATAGGGATTGCCACTCTTACACAGGGAGCATTAAATGGCTTCTGGAGTGCTGAAAATGGGAGAATTTTCTTTTTTTGTTTCAGAACAGCTTGTGGTTTTTAACCTTGCAAGGCAAACATGCATGAAATTGCTAAATAAAATGCAACGTATTACCTCACTAACACACTGCTTTTAAAGGGAACGCTGCTCATTACAAATCAATAAGTCCGCCTTAACAGGCGCATATTCTCATCTCCACCAAGACCTGACTCACCGTGTCCACCGTGAAAGTAATAACCACCAGGTTGTTTTGCTGTTCGTTTGTATTGATATCCTGTGACATAAATTCATTGTTTGATTCCATTGCTGTTATGATATATTGTTATAAATGTCTACATCATTACAGCGTCTCTCGGCCTGTTTGCCTTTAGGCTTGAAGGTTTGTAATTACTGCACAATAAACAAATGGTTGTGGTAATGGGAGGGAAGAGGTCCAAGGCCTACAGGCAGTGGAAGAGGATTACAGCGAAGGGAACCCACTTTTCACCTCCAAAAAGCCCTCAACCCAAAGTACAAGGCCTGTCCCGCATCCCACCACCGCTCCCCCTGTGGAATCACCTCACTGAATTATTAACCATTGAGCAATGTTGATATATCATCAGCCGTGTACATACATTGTGGAAGGGGAAAATAAGGGTTACAGTAGGCCAGGATTTATAACAAAAGCTTGACATATGCTGCTAATTCACCTTGACAACGCTGTCACTTCCTGCTCGGTGAGTAATTGGCCAACAGAAGAGGAGGGTGCCTTTGTATGCAGCCTCACTGCCAGGCACTTCTCAGCGCTCACAACTCCACCCTCCACCCATAATGGATGAATATTTGTTTATAATTTCTGTACACAAGTCTGGATGTCAGTCCCCGACTCACCCCGTGTGCCGCTGTCTCATTTGCATAGGTAGATTGAGACGCCCCAAGCATAACGAGGTTGGCCCGCGTGTTGGTGATGGAGGACGCTGATGAATAGAGCTCTCTCCCCATCATGGCACCTTTGTAAATGTTTGATTAGTTTTGAATGGATTACTGTTAGATTATCGGGTTTGGGGCCCAAACCTAGACACAGCTCTGCTTCCCCTAGACAGTCCCTCACGGGTCTCCCGTGACAGAAAGGTGGTTGCATGTTGACAAAGAGCGAGGAGGGAGGAGGGCGGAGGGCATGCTTGTTTATTCAGAGTTGTCAAAATGTTTGATAATGCTGTTGCTCCCTCTAGTCAGAATGTCATTGTTGGGAATACTCGGGATCTGGAAAGAGAGGCTGAAGCGTCTTGAGGTAGCAGGTACGACCCTAATGATCTCAGATTTTGCGCAAAATAAAGAAAAGACAGAAAAAGGAGGGAGGAATCATACACGATAAATTTTAATCTGCAAAGTTTTATGGTATCCTCCTCCATGTTTCCGGAACCAAACCTCCTGAGCCTTCCCTTTTCCCCTGCTCCCGTATCCGCTCAACATACCAGGGATTGGTGGGAATCTCATAAATAAATTTTCTGGGGGCTGCTGCAAGACGTTCTTATATTGCTTGTGTGGCAATCAGACTGGTGATTATATGGGTAATGAAACATGTGCCTGCTCTAGATGTCTGCCCCTTACATTGCCTGTCTCTTTCCATCCCTCTCTCTCTTTCTCTCTCTCTCTGTCTCTCTCTTTCCTCTCTCTCTCTCTCTGCTTAAGGCTGGTGATGGATGGGGCGTAACTGGTAGGGGGAGTGCTAGCCCATCAGTTCCGGGCCCTTATTACACAGAGTTGGGTAGAGGGGCACAGAGACACTGAAGCAGGCTGCCTGACGGGTTAACACTAACCCCCCTTCCCCTTTCCCTCGAAAACCCGTCTTGCATCTTGACAGCGCCGCCATTGTGCTACATTCCTTCTCAATCTGTTTAGCTTCCTGTTGTGACCTTTCATACAGTCAAATATATTAGTGCGTGGTGCACTCTCATTAAAATAGTGCATTAACCAAAAAGACTCTTTGGAGTCTAAATGACAGCCGAAGGAACTGAAAGCTAATAGCCGTGGGCAGTTGGGGAAACTTAACTCATGAATCAGTGAGCTAATGCCGGAGCAGCCAGCCGGAAGCACTGTAAGCGTATGGCACAAGCTCCATTGTTCCTCCCTCCTCACCCTCTTTCTCTCTCTCTCTCTCTCTCTCTCTCTCTCTCTCCCTTTCCTCTCCCACACTTTCTTTTCTCTCTCTAACTGCTCCCTACGTCTCATATGCACTATCACCTACTATGTTCGCATTCCACTTCTCCCTGACATATTTATTCTTTTTTTCACTCTTTTACTCCATCATCCGTCCCCTGCTCCTGCTATCTTATTTGTTCATTTCATTCTCCGTTCATTTCATTCTCTGTTCCCCTATTGCATTGCGCTCGTTGGTCCCATCATTTCTACTTTCTGCCTCCCTGCTCTTACAGTCCTTTTTGCCTGTGCTCTCTCTTGCTCTTTATCCTCCCTTATTGTTTTCAGAGAGAGAGAGAGAGAAAAAATGGAGAGAGAAGAGAAAGAGCTAAAGAGAAATGAAGATAGAGGAAAAAAGAGGGAGCATGTGAGAGAGGAGAGACAGAAAGAGAGAAGCGAGTAAGGGGAGAGGAGAGAAGAGGAGAGAGTAAAAGCTCATTACTTTCCCCCTGATGGGAGAAAATGAGTGAGGGGGCAATAATAAAGCTTGAATTTTTCAATACTGTTAAAAATGGGGCTCTGACAGCTCACCGCCAGTGCAAGGGACAGGCGCCGACAACGCATGGTGAGCCACCGAATTAGCAATACCATACATCATAAAATCTAATTAAATCAAGGAGCAGAATCAAATTAGTTTTCTGTGACTCAAACCGCCCGCCAAAAGGGCTCTATTAAATGAACTGTAGAGAGGGAATTAAATAATTCACAGTGAGGGATTTTGCATTTATACAAAAATTGTGCACTTAATTGTCCGTGCTATATTACAGATTTGGCCTTATGTTAACAATGAGCCTAAAGCACACTTACTCGTGCGCACTGTGCACACATTAGGGCCTACATGGTCGACAAGGCTTCAAACTAAGGGGATATTAGAGTAACCATTGGCTGTGATGGCACTAGTATAGTAGATCACAGTGCATAAAGGTCTAGAGCAGACAAGGGTTATACTGATTACACTCAAATGAACTACAATATGCAAAATGGTGTTAAAAATGAGGTTAAACAGTGAGCTCCATGTGAATGTTCGGCAAGGTATTACATTTTATGCTTCACCAGTCCTAGTTGGTTTGGACATATAATATGGGTTCTGGACATATTGCAAAACCCACAGGTAGACCATCAAACTAAACATGTCAGATGGAGTTCTGTCATGAAAATGGAGCACTTTTGTTACAGTGCAGTGTGAGCGTTCAACCATCTCGGCTATTCTCTTCCTCTGTCAGCCCCATCCACCCTCTCCTTCAATCTCTCCATCTCGTGTGCTTCCCTCCCTGGCATCAAAACAGCACAACTTTATTATAGTTGCTGTCAATACCATAATAATAAAAGAACGCAGAGGGGAGAGACTACCATATTACACTTTTAACGAGAATATAGCAGATGCACATTGAGTGAATATTGAGTTTTAAAACTTGTCGCCGTGTGATTTGTGGCCGTGTCAGTGCAAATATTTTTCAATGTCACAGCAGCAAGCCGGGGCTGTCACTTCGGCGGTCAGTCGGGATGGGGGGAGGCAAAACACAATGATCTGGCCCTTAATGGGGAACCGCTGGGACTGGCATGGAGGTGATGAAGCACTGTTTAGTTTGCGGCTGCCATATTTCTGCTGGGGGACGTTATTATAAAACACAGTGTTATTTTGTCAGATTTCAATCATGAGTCAGGTTATTTGTCACCCGCCATCATATTGTTGGGGCACATCAGGCAGACGGTGAAATATGACCCCGAAGCCGTCCCAACCCAACCCCACTGCCAGGAGAAGACCAGAGTTTTCTTTAGACTAGATGTATAACTCGAAACAACTGTGTAGATTTGTTGTCCCACTTTTTGCTCCCAAAGAACATCTATACAGAGGCACAAAATTACTATGAAAACACTTTTTAAAATTTTATTCTCACTCATTTTATTATAGTATTTTCCTCTCCCTATTCTTGATCTTCTTCCTCTTATTCATCATTTCTTTTTCTTTTCTCTATTTTTCATTCAGCACTCACAGCGTGTCATTTTCTACAGTAATCACAGGTCTCGAGATGCATCTTTGTTTAGCAAGAGTGACAGTGTCAAGTATCCTCATGGAGGCGAAGCCCCAGGGTGCCACGGTTTAATTTGCTCCGATAAAAAGTGCTCTCAGCGGCTTTACTCGAACACGACTTTATTGTGCTGCCTGATGGGCTATGTCGTAAGATAATGCAAGTTTAATCCTTTCCTTTCACCCCATGTTGACCATCTTTACTCAGAAATGGCCAGTTGGTCACAAGAGCGTCCAACAATTTGAAAGGTCCCCCACATCGAGGTGTATCGGACATCTGCGCCGACTGGAGATGAGCCAATAAATCCTTCTATTCACCACTCCTAATCTTGACAACATCAATTTTTGCTAATCTCTCTTATAACAATATGTGATTGAACAGCAGAGTGCAACATATTTCAGGGAATGCACTCCATTTGTTGTTGAGCACAGATTACAATTCAGTAAAGTTCAGCCAAAGCATTCAATTCAGTGATGTATATTGAACTTTATGCCCCACTTACACACACTTTATCCTGCCTGGTGCCATCTATACTAAGGCTGCTATTTAATTCGCTATTTCATTTTCCTTTTCAGTGGTTTCATCTCATATGTCTGAAATGCAGAGGAAAAGCAAGAGCTGGTTCCTCCATTTGCTTATTGACATTGAAATCCTGGTTTGCAGCTCACTATTCATGTCAGTCGGATGTGACTCAGATTCCCCCCAGTAACTTCATTTCCAAATCATGTCACTTTTATTTCCTTGTTGCCCTTGTGTTTGAATGTCATTGCCGCTACCCAAACACAGAGCAGGTACAATCCCCACACTTTAACTTCGAATATTGCTTTCCATTTATGCCGAATGAACTGTCGTCTGCATGCGCCGTTAACTCAGAGTGTTTGTCGATACTGTCGTACCAAATCATGGGCCGATTTTTAAATATGCAAATGTCAATTGGTCGTTAATAGTGCCTACTATTGGCTGAGAGACAGGGTGACATTGTGTACATTCATCACCACATCTGCCCTTCCTATTACCTGGATAAAGATGTATTATTGCCGCTGAATGTGGGCCCACTGTGTGTGTGTGTGTGAGGGTGTGTTGGACACTTAACAAACCACTTTTGTAAACCGACCAAAAGATGTAAAGTGGGAGAAACTTTTTCCTTATCACCTGCTTTCCATTCCTCTATGGGTTTTTAGCCCCCAGTGTGTTCATGGGTTAAAAGGAATGCATGATTTTGACTAGCTACGCCTTCACACACACATACACAGTGTGTACATAAACAGTAGGCACATACATGTATACACAGACGAACACACACACACACACATAAACACACACGGCAACCATTAGCATTGGCTGATATGATGGCCATTAGCACACTGTTTCTAGTTGTGTGTGTTCCATTCCAAAAGAAGAATCATTTACATAATGTGTGTTTTCCCCAAACGGTGTGAACAACCGTCGCTCTGTGTAGGTTTCCTGCTGGCAAATGTTTCAAACTGACCTTGGGAAACGGTCCATCCGCAAACGATACGCAGTTACATCCATAATGGGGCTTTTACCTGTCTTTGTGTATGTATGTGTGTGCTTGTGCGTGTGTGTGCGTGCGTGCCCACAAGCATGTGCATGCATGTTTGTGTGAGTGTCTGCATGTGCATATTTCTGTGTGCAGGTGTGTGTGTGTGTGTGTCTACAGCTGATGATTCTGTGCCAGCCGGACGGCTTTTATACGTATTAATATTAATATGTGCCTGAGCTGCAGCCCATCACATCCCTGCCCCGTGGCGCAGAGTGTCCGAGGGCGGCCATTATCATCCTGCTCTGACTGTCAGAGAACCTGGAGGAAAGTAAGATAGGGACGTTGACTATGGCGCTGGGGTCAAACAGTCAGGCTAATACAGCTCAAACCACCACTAGTGTGGAGGAGACTGTAGAATGTGCTGCGATCACGTCACATCTATTTGTGCTGCAGTTTCACCTGTGCAGTATTTACTGAAAAACATGCCCTTATGGATATGTGCTTAAAGCCTATACAAGGGCTACACATGCACATGTAACATCACACCAATCCACTGTTGTCATGGGAAAACCTTGCAACTGCAATTGCGGTTATTTTCATATTTTAAGTTCAGGATTTAGCTCAGGATCTATGTTCCTCAAAAGTTGACATTTTGGAGATAAAAGGTTTCACCCAGCAGCAATGATACGTGTGCATATAGAATATAAAAACATGGTAAGGTGCCATACAGGCATATAGGCACCAGTATAATCTATGACAAGCAGTAATCCGTCCCGATTAAGCTGGTCCCCAGGTCCAAAGGGCAGTATTGATGATGACGTTAAGCATGTCCCATAAAATCAATCAATCAATAGAATATTAAATGTATATGTCTGGGAGCTTGTCTGTGCAATGCTCAGGGGTGAATCTCCAATAGCCTGTCAGGGTTTATTGCTTTTTATGGGGGGACCACCAAAGCATCGTTTCCACGAAAATATGCCTGTATATCAAAGACACTGTGACATCGGGGCTACAGACAGAAACTGAAGAAACCCAAACACTCCCTCTTCCTCCCTCTCTCTCTTTCTCTCTTCCTTCCGCTTTCTCTTTTTCACACTGACGCGGACACACAAAAACAGACACACACACCGCCACAGACCAAAATAGATGAATTTTGTTTCAACAAAGGGAGTATGGTAATTAAATGTCAGATAAGGCCATTCAGAATGCCCAAGACTGTGCCAGGCAAATATCCTGATCAGCTTAAAATCAACCAAGTGGGATGGAATAACAAAAATCCAAATTGGTTGGTCTAGATCGGTTTGATAGGGCTTTCAATATAGTACACAACAATGGCCAAAATGAATACGAATCAAATTACAAGAGCTGTGATATGGCATGAAACTGCATGGGGGAATTCAAGCACAATCACTTTCCAATGTGGCTCCCAATATTGCAGCCAATCCTAGCACGATTCATATCCGATCACAAATAATGTTTATCACCCTCATATCTTTCTCCCTAATGGAAAAGGCCTAGTGTTGGGGTTTAAGGAGTGCATTCATTTTTAATGAGGTCTGGGCACTGGCCAGAATGAAATGAACAGGCCGAGAGTTTTGGGCCATAGTAGCAACGACCGGCGGTAAAAGGTCAATCCATTCTTTCTAATTTGACCAGGTTATGGGTAACCATACGATGCTAAGTTGCTTATTACAACCAAGCAGCATTTTTACTGTAATGTTACAGAACTGCTGAAAAAAAAAAGGGAATGCTCATTTAAAAAGGCACTATGGCAGAAAGGATATTTTTTCCTTGTTGGAACTTTTAGAGGGCAGTGCCATGCCAAGTGAAATATTACCAAAAAAAAAAAAAAGTGCACTGGTGCGATTGGTTACAGGCAATTTGGATTTAAATCTATTGGTGAGGTCATCCCATTAAATCATCCCATAATAACACTAATCCCTTGTCCCAATGTGCCTGTGATTAATGAAACCCTCATTGTGATCATGCAATAGGTTCCCACAGGCCCAGAGCTGTCTTGTCAGCGGTAAGCCTATTTGGTAAGAGAAAGAAAATTAAATATCCTGCATGTTCACCTGGTCTTCAGCCAGCAGCATTGTCTCACACTTAAAGCGCTAAAAAGGGAAACTACATCACTTGAACCGAGTAATTCTCTATAGTGTTTATGAGTTCAAAAGGACCATCAAATTTCATGTAAAATAAGCTCTCATGCAGGAGAAGGCACTCATATTTTATGTCTAATTCTGGAAGAGAAGATGTATTTCCTGCTTCCACAGGAAGCATGATTGGTGTGTGACTGCGCGTCGTGACGAGATCACTTGGCGGGGCTGAGGATAAAATGTCGCTTAGGATAATGTGATTGCCCTTAAGGTACAGGGAGGTGAATTATATTCCCTGATTTATAATCTGAAAATTAAAGACTCACTCATTTTCTAATTTAATTCCATCTTCAATGGAACAATGTTCACTCTGAGCCAAATTGGCGAATAATGTTACTAATTCAGATGCAGATGTAATTTCTATTCGGGGGTTGCGGCGCCTGGTGATGAACGAGTCCCGGATGGATCGTTGCCACTCCTATCTCCCCGTCTCGACAATTCCCCAGCAGTTGTGATAATAACCTGAGCAATAAAGGAGGGAGAGGCAGTGCTACCCTGTTCCACTCCTCATACCCCAACTCATCTGATACTTCATCTAATAGTATTTCTGTCCTTTCCTGTGTCGCTCTGTCTCAGGGCAGCTGACATTGCGCTCCTCCATACAGGAAAACAGAGTATTCTGAACATTATCGATATAAAACTGCATTACCACGAAGGCTCTTAATAACCTGCATAATTACTGCTGCCTTCTGCAACACAAAAAAGTCATTGCAATAAATCTGCTGTTAAGAAGTTGATTGAATGCAGGGTAAATGTCAAGGTAATTACGAGGCGGTGAGGGTTAAAAGCAACGTTAAAACCTCCCGCAGAGTGGTGACATTCAAGCGACGGAGAGAGAGATAGTGAGGGGGGAAGACGGCGAGCGCGCGTGAGAGAGAGAGAGACCTGAGTTTATAAATGTATCAGCCAATACGAATCTAACAGATCCTCACTTGTCACTGGCCATTTATTTATGACTGCGAACCATTTGAGATATGACCTCTCTATGACTGGTTTCTTCCTGCACACTAATGGGTCCATTAAGGACAGAATTCATCATGTAAAATATCATAGTGACACAAACACCTTCACTCCGCACACATGGACGTTGAATTACCGATTCCTGCTTTGGTTATTTCCATGTAGTTGAGCGTCCCCTCACTTGACCCTGATGGGAGGGGGGGGCACTCACCTTTACCACAAAACTCTCTCTGGACGACCTGGCAGCCGTGTCCCCATAGAAGAAAAGGGACAAAAGGAAATGTGTGCACCCACTTCTTGCTTGCTTCACCCTATTAACACCCTGCATTGTCTTGGGGATTAGGAAAGAAGTCGACCACATCAGATCATCCCTCACCACCCGGACTACAAGCATCTAGCGGAAGGCTGAGGGCCACGGTGGAGGTCAGGTCATTTACTCGCCGATCAGGCTTTGGCGAGGAGTGGCTGGTGGTAGCAGCACAGCTGAGGGACTGTAGGCCCCCGTGTCGTGTGCCTCCTCTTCAGAGCCTAATGATCTGCCAGGCATAATGACCCCCACCGTGAGGGGCCTCTATACCCCTCCCATAGGCCTCCACTAGCCTCGGCTCACACTCGCTACTTCAGAAAAGAACGCGAAAGAAAGGATTTTTTTTTTCTCAGTGTTTTGTTCTCCTTCACCTCCCCCCCACCACTACCACCACCACCACCCCACCACCCCACCCCCCCCCCCCCCAC
>OMLB01023100.1:2244-49320 GCA_900302555.1 Myripristis jacobus
AAAACATTTTCCACATATCTTAATACACACATAATATGAGTAAAAAAAAAAATAGATACACTATTGTACTGCAGTAAGCAGGAGAAATCAAACCTGCAGGGAACATGGAGGGATTTTTTTTTTTAATTCATCACTAACATTCATAAAGATCCTTGCCAAAAGTACACAATTCTCATAAGAGACTATTTGGTCAGGATAAAATTGGGATTTTTTGCAAGAGCCAGTATACTCATCCAGGCAGCTGTAATGGCTGCTCGCTGTTTTCCATGCTTGAGATGCATGGTTAGTTTATGCTCATGTTATTGCAGTCCACAGAAAACTACATACACACACACACACACACAGACAAGGCATCTTATTCTCATTATACAAGCCCCTGCAATCCACAGTATGAAGAAGAAACCTGTCCACTGTGTTTCTCATCGATTTACCGTATTCTTCAAGAGTCAAGCGCATTTACCTGTCAGCACACCGCATGGTCAAACTCAGAACTGCCTCCAGCAGAAGGTCTCACAGAGAAAGCTTTGCGTTTAAAGGTGAAAATATGGAGAGTAACACATTTCAAATCCATATAAAGAGGTGGATGAAGTTTTAATTGAGGTTAGATGACAAGAGGACAACTTTAGGTGATGATTGATTGACTCTGGTTGATCCATTCCGACAGCCCGGCATCATCCATGAAGGTCTGTCAATTAAACAACCTTGGCCTTAGAGTGAATACTTGACGTGACATAATAATGTATGACTGCCACTTCCACTTTTGTAAACAAGGGTGCCATTTCATAATCATCCACATTGCTCATTTCCTGTCCTAATGTTGATTAGAATTATTGACAAATTGATCTTTTTTAACCCCACACACAGCTCACACACTGCTTCTTGATGGGCCGACTGATGCGTGTGTCATCCCTGTGGTTGCATTCACTGTAACGATAAAGCATTGAGAGCAGTCGAGTTCCACAGGGACTTTAGCCTGAGGGGCTGGAGAACACAGTGGCTTAGTTAGCAAAGCCCCAGGGTGAATAGTGTCAGTCACTAACACCCTGCAGAGCCCTGCTGGACTTCAAAACACTACCCACTGGGAACATTAGCGAAACAGGCCTGGTGGCTAGACAGGCATATACACACTCTCTCACACACTCCTCTCGACTTAAGGAGGAGGAGGAAAGAAGCTGAATGAATATTGTTAAGGCTTTTGTGAAAAATTGTTCCACCCTGGCAACTCACTGGAAGACATATTTCCCAGTGTGGCTCACTATGTATACTATATGGAGTGGTCCAGTCCTAAAAGTACTGGACCACAGGAGCATTTATGACATCCCATTCTAAATCCATAGGCATGAATATGGAGTTCATTCCCCCTTTGCAGCTATAACAGCTTCCACTCTTCAGGTAGGGTTTTCTGCAAGATTTTGGTGTGTGTCTGTGGGAATTTTTGCCCATTCATTCAGAAGATTGTTGGTAAAGACAGATGTTGGATGAGAGGCCCTGGCTCGCAATCTCCGTTCTAGTTCATCCCAAAGGTGTTGGATGGGGTTGAGATCAGGGCTCTGTGTGGGCCGGACAAGTTCCTCCACACCAAACTCACCCAACCACGCCTTTATGGATCTTGCTTTGAGCACTGGGCCACAGTCATGCTGGAACAGAAAAGGGCCTTCATTAAACTGTTCCCACAAAGTTGGAAGGAGAGAATTGTCCAAAATGTCTTGGTGAGCTGAAGCATTAAGATTTCACTTCCCTGGAACTAAGGGGCCGAGGCCAACCCCAGAAAAACAAGCCCATAGCATTATCCCTCCTCCACCAAACTTTATAGTTGGCACAATGCAGTCAGGCAGGGAACGTTCTCCTGGCATTTGCCAAACCCAGACTCATCCATCAGATGGCCAGATAGAGAAGCGTGATTGAACACATTTCCACCACTCCAGAGTCTAGTGGCAACGTGCTTTACACCGCTCCATCTGACGCTTGGCGTTGTGTTTGGTGATGTAAGGCTTGCATGCAGCTGCTCAGCCATGGAAACCCATGCCATGAAGCTCTGAGTGCTCAGTTTTTGTGCTGATGTTGATGCCAGAGGAGGTTTGGAGCTCTGCAGTTACTGACTCAGCAGAGCGTTGGCCACTTTTATGCACTATGCGCCTCATTGTTAGGTGACCCCACTCTGTAACTTTACGTGGTCTGCCACTCGGTGGCTGAGTTCCTAAACAGTCCCACTTAACATACCACTTACAGTTGATGGAGGAATATCTAGGAGGGAAAAAAATTTCACAAACTGATTTGTTGCAACGTTGGCATCGTATTACATTACCAATACAGTACCATGCTCAAATTCGGTGAGCTCTTTAGAACAAGCCAGCATTGCAAGCTGCTTGATTTTATACACTGGTGGGACTGAATGAAACACCTGAATTCAATGATTAAGAGGTGTGGCCCATTATTTTTGTCCATTAAGTGTATGTGAGCATGTGAAACACAATTAGCTAGACACATTGTGAGTCTGTGGGGTACATAGCCCTATCTGTAGATATCAGGTTCTAAATACGGCCGTCGATGTGGAAATGGGGAGTAGAAAATTATAGAATCCACTAATTCTGGACCGTAACGTGTCAAAAAGTATAAAATTTTTTCTCCCCCACAGTGAAGCCATGAATAAAAAGACCGCCTCAGTGGCCTTTGTTTCGGGTGCATTTGCAAATAGCGCCGGATATTTGGATGAATGAGCTAGACACATGCTGAACAAAACCATTCATAATGCAGGTTGTTTGGACCAGAGAAGGGATGTTGTTCCACACACTCCGGTCTAACATCATCCATCTTTCCATGTATCTCTCGCTCCGTTGCTCTGTTTTTTTCCTCTGTTTCTGCAGCAATCCATGCGGTTACACATGCATGCATGTAAGAGAGGAAAAATGTGTGCACAGATAGGCAATCACTCCTTCTCACGTATGCAAGGGGATAGCATGTCACCTCACTTGGCATTCTGACTCCTTGCTCCCTAGAAGAGTTTATATTACTCCTGAGTCTTACGATAAATACCACATTCAAAGACTTAGGACTGTGCTGCAAATATTATGGCCCTGTTGACTTGGTATGTCTTTTCCTCACAGCTTGCCCACGGGCCACAAATACTGTTTATCCCTCAGGCTGTCCAGCTGCTCAGTGACTGGTCGTGGTGGAAAACAGCTCCACTATGCTTTCTGAACATATTTTCTGCTTCAGCATAAGTCTTGTCCTCTTTATTTTTCTTATATTGCCATTTGTGTGACATCTTCATCTTTACACATGCAAATCACACTAGCATACTGAGAAACATTAATAAACAAGTTACAACACATCAAAACAGATGGTACCATTGTAACAAAAAACACACTGCTAAATTGTATTTCACAGTTGAAATCTAAGTCCGTGATAAAACCAGAACATTAAACCCACCACAGATGCTGACCATGAAATTTTAATGCACAGCACACGTTCCGTCTTCGCTTTGAGAACCACAGAGGCAAAAAAAAAAGGAAGAGCTGATGAAAAAGATTAAGATTATATTTATACTATAAGCATAATTCAATGCAGTGTGGGATGATGTGTGGTACTTTCTTGTAATCATCACATTTCGAAATGTGTTAATGGAATAATATTCGACCTCCTCATTTCAGCATGTTTTACTAATATTCTTCTTGCGCATAAACATAAATTCAAGCTTGCTGGAGACATACAAACCCACCAAACCATAAATGAGCATCTTAACTCCTTTATCCTTCGACCAACTCGCAGAAATAATAAGCTTAAAGCTGTTAAAATGTAAACCTCAACCATTTATAATGAGGTAAACAGAAGGGGCTCCAGATCTGGAATACAAAATGCAGCCCGTCTTTTTAATACCTAAGACTAATGGGCAAATTGTTTACATGAGACACTACCAGACTCCAGGGCAGAGGATAAGGATTTGAGCATTTGATGCACCATTGCGGCAAAAATTTGGAACAAAAACAGATATGTTGGAAAAGAAACAGTAAAATATTTAACATAATATGAATATTGATGAGGCAGGTAGAGGCTGAGCAAAAGCAGGGTAAAAACTACTCTGATGAGTGCATGTGAATCATACAGCATCACATTAACCTGCATCGCTGTAGACTGCAACCCCGTCTGCTGTGACCTTCGAGCGCGCGGTATATGTTGAACACATTTCATCATCTTGTACTCTCGCTCTTCCTGTTCCATGTAAATGAGGGAACATTCATGGCTGCGTCTGTGTCTGGGTTACTTCACCCGGTGCCATCAAAATGCCTTCCATGTCACTTTCACCTCTGCAGGTGAAATGCCAGTGACATACCAAGATAAACAAACACGCATATGGCAACCACAGGGTGTGCTGTCTTCAGGCAGGAATTTGATGTTATGGAGAGACTCCCTGCGTTGGGCCCTAAAGGATGTTTCTGTCCTGGGGGTATCAGAGCAGAAATGCCGACAGTTCCACCAGGAGTTTTATCTTTTCGACGAGTGGACCCCCTGCTACCTGTGAAAGCTCTGACATGCATCAGTGGGTGAATGTTAGGCTGCTAGACCCCTCTGAGACCCCACAGAGTGTTCTGGGTAAAGCTCTCAGCTGTACATTGATATGCAATGGAAACAGGTGCAGAGGGATCACACCTGGGGGTCTTGGAATGGATGCCAACGTCAAATTGCAGCCTGGGAGCTTAAACATGTACTACAACGAGTTCCCACTATGTAACATATCCAGTGTCGATGCCTCCTCCACACCTCTGCTGCACGTCTTTAGACCACTGATGAAGAGATAGGGACGTGCTACAACAACACAGTGGGAGTTGTGGCACGTTCGCATGAACTGAGAGGCAAGAAAAATAGATATTGTAGGGAGATGAGATATAACAGCGAGTGCAAGTGGATCCGAGATGTGAATTAAGCCTCCCAAGCTAGCCTGCTGCTCGCTGCACCCCACACAGTGTCTGCATTACAAGCAGCTGGTAGGTGGTGAGATGCAGTTGACGTCTGCTCGTGGGCAGATTGTCTGTAAGTTTTTTTTCCAGGAGATGAGAGGCCCTCCATTGACTGGGAAGATGGACTGCCTTCATGCAGCCAAACGTCACAAGTGAACATCTGCTGTTGGTAAAAAAAATAAAAAAAATAAAAAAATAAAAATCCACCCTCACAATAGACCCAGACTCTCCTCTCAAGACTTTGTGCCTGGTTGCCATAGTTATGGCAGGCAGTGGTAAAAACACAACTGAATGATGAATTTATTAATAAATGAACAAAACAAGTCTCTTGCATAGATTTCCGCTGCAGTACGTTAGCAACATCCTGCCTAAATAAAGACAATAGTCTGTGGATGCAAAAATTACATGGCTCAGTTTAATACATCACTTGATTTGCTGCTCTGGATGCTGTCCATTTGGTATTTCATTAACAGATTAGTGTATTTTTGGCGACATGGATGGTACATTTGCTGGAAACAGGAACTCTGATTGCTTCCCTGCGCTGAAATATTTTGCCGACATTGTCCACTGCATGCTAAATCCTAGATTAACAATGGCATGATTCGTCAAGCAGTGTCCAATGCCTCTTTTATTTCAGGTGTATGTTTAAAACTGATAACCCTGCCTCGCTGAGAAGCCATTGTTCTGTGTGTTAACTGGAGTGACAATAGAGCAATCAGCAACCAGAAAAGATCTGCTGATCCTCTTGACACAGAATATCGGGCACCTGCACACCTGCAAAGCCGAGTTGATCGGCCAATATGAATGTACATGTCCTGCACTCTTCCATTTGGGTGATATGAATGGATGTGTGGTTTAGGGTGTATGTATGCCTGCTAGATAATTATTCTACACTGATACTTTAAGCTCTCCAGAACATCAGGAACTGTTGATGTATATGAGTCACAGAACTAGATAATAGGGCTGCTCATAATGTAGTGAATATAAACTACACAATAGCCTCTCTAAAGGCCCATGAGCTGGAAAACCCAAACTCTTTTCGCTGCATTAGTTGGCTGATCTTGTACTGACCAGCAAACTACATCATAAACAGACAATAATGTTCTGGATTTCAACCTTAATTAAGCAATGAACTTGAGAAATCTGAAAAATGAGAGGCTGTTAAAGGTTTTGTTTTTAGATTAAGGTAGTTATATTTTCAAAGCGGGGTTTTCACAGCATGCACAGTTTCCATTTTTTGAAAAAAAAAATTCTACAAGGTTGCATTCATCGCTTGGGAATTCAAAAATACAGATTTTTATGTATGAAGTATGTTACATTTTTGTAAGGTAAGGTCTTATGGTATAACCGTAAAACTTCATGAATGATCCACGGTGAGTTTAAAAGATAGTATTAGGTTTTTCAGGTTGGTCTGTCGATTGTCCTCTGGGTTTGATTTTGTGACCAATTAGTGCTGTTTGGCAGATGACCTTGATATCCTGGATGCTGGAGCCTCCCACCATGTGGACACACGAGAAAACATGTGGAAGGGCAAGCTGCACAGTGTGATAAATGGGCTCAAGCAAGTCTCAATTGTAATTTTGGTACTGTGCTGAAATGAATGGAAAAGGATGGCTCTCTGAAGGGTGGAAAGATGCATTCAAACATCTGAAAAAGACAGTAGTGTGCTTTGTAAAATGTTTAGTAGTGTACACGAATTCTAGTAAATGGCCCTAAAACATACAAAAAATATTGGCCTCATCCTTTACAAGTAGGTGGATATCTCGTTTTGGAATGATCATTCACTCTCCCAGTCCCTCTCAACCACACTGGACCGACTACCCCAACGACTTGACTCTTTTCAATGGCCTCAGCTGTACATTGGTGAAGCCTCCGTATTCAAGTGCTCTACAGCTTCTCCCAAGCCTCAATTTTAAATGATGACTTTCTCAGTCAATAAGAGGCTCTCAGACCAGCCCATATAATGAAGTGACCACTAAAAAGAAATGGAGAGGAGTCAAGCCCAGATGTACAATCAGAGAAGAGCAAGATGATGAAAAAAAAAAAAAGGATGAAGACAATGACTGTGACAATGACAAATAAATTCCTCGGCTACCCAGCTTTTGACGTCCCACGGATACTCATTTCACCGCAATTTCAGAAGGTCCAGGTTAAATTAAATTCATTACGCACTACCATGGACGAGTTGACGTCCACGGGGTCAAAAGTGCAAGGGGGCGTGGGTGTGCAGGTGGGTGGGGGGTAGTGGATCTTATGGTAGGTAGACCTGTGGAGCGGAGGTGGTGATTATGGTGCTAATGGTTTTTCAGGTGGGGGAAGGGTTGTTATAAGGGCTCTTCATTGCACTTGTGTTGGCTTAATGACTCCACAGCGTGATTACTCAGGTTAGTCCACACAGTTATATAAACCTCCACTCAGGCTCTGTGTACATGCTAAATGTAGTTGCGCTGTTGCTGCGGGGCAAGCCGGTGATAAATGGTATAGCTGGGGTACATGACGTTTGAGTTCAGTGGTAACCTGAAAAGGCCGCTGGGTAGGGCTGATATGACAAATATTTGGATATACTCAGATGAAAGAGTGTATTTGAACATACCTTTCAGCAATGCAACAGCCAGTGCAAATAACTGAATAAAAACTGAATAATTTTACGGGGAAATTCACATAACCAGCACTTAAGTTGTGCAAAAATATTTGAATTCTAGACATTGGTTTGAAAAGGTAATAACGTCTTGGTTAATGTATTATATAAAAGCTACATCCTATCTTTGGTCTCATGCATAATCTGTCGAGGACTAGGACCAATATGATTGAACAGGGAGTTACAAACCTCCTCACATCTCACACTGAGTAATTTCTCCGACAGTCCTGTCTGATTTGAATGTTTTTGACTCCAGCACAGCTTTCGGTGATGAGCAAACGAGTACACTCCTGAGATTCTGAGGCAGTGTTTTCCTATCGATATTCATTCAGCCTGTTTGGTTATTCCCATTCCCATACAGCTGATAAATTCTATATTGATTTGTCATTATCCAGATGGGTCCCCTCCCCCAAACTAAATCACCATTTGTCTCACTTGAAATGCAGTTTTGTTTGTAAGGTGTAGTTTCTGCCATTAGTAGGCTTTTAAAGAATGACTTAAACCTGGTGTTGACTTGGAATGTCTTGGGAATAGTGTCTTTGCCTTTTTATCATTACGGGGAAGAAATATTGTGTTCTGTGTCTGTCTATAGCCAGTTCAGTGTGACTTTGAGCTCTGGCTCCCACCCTCAGAGACATTTCTAAGATTTAAGCTCTTGGAGGGATTCAGGTCCCCATGGTGGAGGGATTACATATTATTACACATTAGTGCTAGTGGGTCCTACACTATGGGCCATTTGTGCATTAAACAATTTTCTTACCCCTTGTAATGATATTAAATTCATTTTCACAGGAGAACATGCACAAAATTCATGGAAATTTGCTCAGGGACACTGGCTCTTGTAGATTAAACCTATCTGTCCTAATTTGTTCATGTTCAATAAAATATTTGGACTTTACAGAACCTGTGGAATAAAGATCAACTCCACACACAACTCCACATTGTCTGTAGTTAGTCAGATAAGGTGATATCATGGTATCGACTACCAAGCAATAAGGTCCTGCATGTATTTACATAAAAGGAACATAAACATAAGAGAACTGCTCTAACATCTTGGCTGTAACAGGGTCAGGTATTTTTGTAAAGGTTTTATCCACTCTGCTAAAATCAAACACTGAATACTGAGAATGAGAAGAGCCCACATTATTAGGTCTGTAGAGTTCCCAGGAAAAGCCTTTTGCAATGAATGAATGAAAGAATGTAATTTTCCTTTTTTTCAGGTTTATCTAAGAAGGCTAAAACCTTTCCAATCACACCAACTTGTCCTGAAAAAAGAACTTTGTAAAAAAAAGTGTGATCAAATATAAGTAGAAACAAAATCCAGGCCTTGAAAGATAAAATGTTCAGAGGAGCCAAGGCTGGGAAAGAATGTGAGAGAATTAACTTTAGATTTGCCTTTCACTGACTTCAGAACATCACAATACTTACCATCTTTTGAGTCAAATAGGGAACGGAGCGAGTTATTAAGGCTTAATGTAGTCAAGGGCAGGGCTGCTCTATGTATTTTTAACATTGCTGTAGGGGCTCCGTTTGGCCACAGTTCTCACCCTCCGCCACTCTCCAAAGGTCAAGCAGCTGATCTCCAAGAGAGCTCCGGCACTTTCTCAACTCACTTTAATTAAAGACTTCTGCTGGACAAGAGTTAGCAATTAGAGTGTCCCCTCAACTATGTCTGTCCCCAGGGAGGTGCCGAGAGGTACTCCCACTCACCCATTAATGTTTAAACTGGCCTGATTGCATTGAATAATTCAGTGAATCACTGCTCCTCTCTGGAAAAGCAGCACTTCCTTGTTGGTGTGGCCCCCAGGCCCAAGCCTCTGACTTCATCCTCTGCTTTTAATAGAGATGGAAGCTGCTTCTGAACGGGACCGACAGCTGAAGCAGCTGTGGATGGGTCAGAAGGTGCGCTCAAGATGAGACTGTGCAGTTTTGATGTAGCACAGCATAAGCATGAGCAGTGGGAACAAGAGACAAAACATATTGTATCGTTTTGGATTGTTCACAACAAAAAAAATAAGTAATTTATTTTAGTCTAGCTAACACTTTCATAAAAAAAATACATTTGTAATGTGTTAGATGTTCGATATGATTGTTAAAGGATTCGTTTTTGCTACTTTTCAATCCAGGCCATATTAAAATGGTCATTCCCATTGTTAACTATCATACTTAGTACAACAACAAGGCACATGTTTCAAAAACCATTATAAATTTCCATTTTAAAAATAGGAAACTCACATTATTGTCATGTGTGTCTAAAGGTAATGTAACTTAGCTTAGGGTAGCCTAACCAAGACCAAACCAGCAGCAGAACAGATATGCTTCCTTGTATACGGATGTATACAAGAAAATAAATTATTGTAAAGGCTAAATAAAACCTTTTAGAAAAGATTACCATGCTGGGCTGAAGAAGAGGCAGCAAAGCGGTAAGTCTCTTGTTAAAAAAGCTAGAAGTGAGGTTGTGCTATTTGCAATTAAAAAGGATGGGGATCAACAGTTCAATATGGCCTGGACTGAAAAATAGCAAACATATCCTTCAAGAACCACTTTTGCGATATATTTGAGTGTAATACATCAATGGTGGTAATGGAATGAGAAATGAATTTGGATCTGCTTCACCGAGGTTTTGGAACAGTCTCATCCAACAGCTGCAGGACCGCAGCAGAGATGCAACATGGAACTGTTCAGGTGAAAATGTTGCATGTCAGTCTCTTGTGGCATCTCCATCTTCTTTACCTTTTTTTCTGTTTATTCTGCATTTATGAGGAAAAAAATGCATTTCATGACCCAGTGAAGCTTATATAATGTGCATTTGAGAAAAGGTGCAGTTTCTCCCGGGGTTGAGACTGTCCAAGCACACACAGTATTTCTTTTCATACTGATCATAATTCATTATTCACAACATTTATTTCTCTCACACGAGCAATACGCACCACCGTTTTGATCTGTTTTGAGAAGAGATTCTCTCACAAGTCTACTGTCTTCCTTATTCGTACTACTCTGGATCCATTTGTAGTAGCCTATGTATCCATTTTTTCAAAAATTCTGTTGCAATGTGCAAGAAAAGCCTGGTTTATCTATATTGAACCAAATTCTGGCATTGCTTTTGGCATCCTACACATCCTCATTGTGAAAACAGCAGTTACCTTGGTAACAAGCACACCACAATAAGGGCATCTTAGGAGACAAACAAATCGTGCTGTGCCGTGGAGGCTGGGACCATGTGATAGATTTACGTAATCAAGGACATTTACTGTACAGCCACTCTTGCCGTGATCTTGGGTGAAAATCTCCACGGCAACACCCATGGAGATTGTCTGTCATACGGACACAGCAGCTGAATCCTTGTCTCTTTCACCAGTGAGCTCATAGAGAATTTATGCTGACCAGACCGTGGCAACCTTGATTTGACAGAGCCTTCCCATAGTTTAGGAAATAAAAGATTAAATTAATGTCATTTGCACCACTATGTGATGACAAAATCTGACGGCACGTCAATCTTGTCCTCGTGGGTTTGCTGGGGGCCGTCGATGTGGGTGAAGTGTGGATGATTTTCTTCACTTAGGTTAGCAGATGTTCTGCTGCAGTCACAGCTGTTGGCTTTAGTTGGTAGCTGAAGACTTTATAGAAGATCTCAAAGTCACTACTCCTATACAGCTGATGCTAAATCATACATCTTCTTGCATAACAGGAAAGAAATTGGAAGAAGGAAGGAAGTCTATTTGTGGTGTGCTGCTATTGAAGGAAATGTTGCTATGCTGGTTTTCTTTCTGTGGCATTTGGTTATGTCACTCATTTGTAGATATGGCGCTAGTGTCCGAAACTGTCTTTCCAGTTGTGGGTCTCGGTTTTGTCAGCAGCAGGCCAGGAAGCAGTTCTGGCTTCCTCTCACACCTCCGTCTCAGACCCAGAGCTTCAGGATCAGTGGGACATGTGCGGTGCAGTGAGCTTCATTAAAGTCCTGTCACACTCTACGGGCCCTCTGTTTATTTGTTGTGTGTGTGTGTGTGTGTGTATGTGTGTGTGCATGTCCCACTAACGAGGGAGCCATGACAGCGGCCTCGCACCCCAGCAACAGCCTTGGACAAATGTTGACGACCTACATTCGGTATGCCTGGAAGAACAGCACCCATCCGAAATCTAATTACCGCCAACCTTGCTCCTCTGTGCAGCAAACAGGATTTGGTCTGCGGGCACTCCATCACTGAGAAAGTTCATCTATAGCCCATTATCCTGCTACGAGAGGGTAGACTTTTGTTTTGTTTCTGAGTTTAATGGTGCCTCCGAATAAGACTGATATTACATTTTTTGTTAATGCTACCTATCACCAAATATGGATAAACAGGTATATTGTGGGAATGAGCATCAGTAAGTTGTTTGTTTGAACAATAGTCACTGAATGAATCGTGTGGTTTTGAGAATTTTCTTTCATTTTCTGCTGAACTAGGGTGAAGACAAGTATTGAGGGGGAAATAAATGCTCTACAGGTGCATTAAGTATGCTTTTTTTCTGTCGCATGGGACTACATGAACCATGATATATCCAGCAAAGTGTGATAGTGACATAAATGGTTCGACAATTACTTCACCAGGTGCTGAGATTTCCCGTATTTGAAACTCATAGTCTGTGTTGATTTAACCCCCAGCTCCGCACACGCCACACTCCCATCTGACAGTGTCATGGCCGTTGCAATTTTACAGTCTCTGATAGTTTCTAATGGTAGTGACAACACATGGAATTACTCTGTCACCAGCAGAAAACAAGAGTACACTGTCCTGTCGCTCTAATACAAACAGCATCATGTTTTTACACTGTACTGTACTGAGACCATGCTATAGCACAGGATTTTTTTTTTCATTATGTTTGTACAGTTTGATTTGATACTGTATGGTTACACTGAATGCACACTGGAGCTGTGCTGCTAAGACAGCTAAACATATTGGCAGAGTCTACTTTCAGAGAGGTGCTTGGAGAGCTACTGGACCTCATATTCTCAGCAGGGCTGGGCGATATATCACCATTACACTGAAATCATATGAAACTAGATACTGTCTGTGGTTTTGCATCACAATACGTATATTGCATATTGTGATTCAACAACAGCTGTGTGCATATTCCATACTGTAACGTTGTGTCGTCTCTTCCTGGATTTAAATGCTGCATGACAGTAAAGGATTGCATTTTTCAAAACTTATTAGACTCTTGTAGCTTTTCTATTAGTTGCCTCTACTTGCTTGGTTCATCATATCCATATTACCAACGATTTTTTATCTTTTATCAAACAATGTCTTGTTTGTAAATATTGAAAGCATCGGGAGTTTTTGCAATAATCCATGCGATATCGTCACAATATGGATATTGTATAAGTATTTGGTCAAATATTGTGATACATGATTTTGTCTGTACTGCCTGGCCCTAGTTCTCATTAATTTGAAAAACCAAAAGGTGTTTCTGTTTACTCATATTTATTTAATGAGACATGGTTCTATTGTGTTAGAGTTGAAAAATGTGGGGAAAAAAATACAAAAACAAAAAGAACGCTGAGAAGCAAAGTCAATGTTTTGAATTAAACTCTGAAAGAGAAAGAAATAAAAAGAGTCAGAGGAGATAGTGAATAGATTTACCCCTCAGTTTTGTTGCTGTGTCTAGAAGGCTGCAAATTTGCATATTTGTTGGCTGTCTGTGGCCTTAGAACAAAAGTCCTTTTGCTGTATTATTCCATTCTCATCTCTAATTATTCTTGCGGTTTTCTCGGAGCGTCCCAGTGAATGTGATTCAATACAGCAGCCACTTGCTTCATCTATAAAGTCACATTTGAAGCCTGAGAAGAAGAAAGATGGAAAATGGAGGAATAATTTCCCATCAAACACCAAATACCATAAGAAGTCTATCCAGAGTTTCATGTGTGAGTGAAAATGGCAGCTGGGGGAGGGGGAGAGTTTATAGGCTGAGACAAAGTCATTTTAATTGGCTCGTCTGGAGAACAGCAGTAAAAACTTTGCAGTTGAAATAGAATATATAGATGAGGTGGTGCAAGCCTCAGAGAGGACAGAATACACCTCTTTGTTTTGTTTATGTGTTTATTATATCACAGCCAAGCTTGGACGGAAAACCCATGTGGAGCTTTCCATGGTGCTGAAATTGCTGGTGTTGAAACTGATTTGCAGGCCACGTTATGAAATTTTACACGATGTGGAAAAAAAACAACAACATTATGAGCAAAAAGGGTTCATTGGATGCACAAAATGCATTGATTCAATGTGTCATGCTCGCTGCTTATTGTGGGTGTTTTGTTTTTGCTGTAATTCATGTTTTAGTCTCACTGCAGGCTACTAATGTGCTCTTCCTCTTACCTTCCTTTTCTCCTGAACCAACAACAGAAAGATCTTCCCTGAGGAGAAAGTGATCTTAGTTTTCCCAGCGTCTTGTAAGATTTTAAGTGGGTACAGAATGCAGAGATAGAGAGAGAGATGCAGAGACGAAAATGGAGAGGTGAGGTACTGAGAAATAAGATGGTCAGGTTATTGAGAATATGCTGAGATGACATCTTCCATTTGCAGACAGTTTCCAGGCAGCCAAAGCCCTGTAGGTACCGAGGTGCTGCGGTGTCCAAACCTATTCAGAAGATTTCTCCCAGTGATCTGTCCTGTGGCGACAGGAGACAAGCAGCTCATCCTTCCCCTGATCTGATCTGCCAGTCCATCCTGCAATTTTGGGATTACAAATCAGAGGATCAATGCTCATGGGTTTTCTGCCTTGGTAGTTTTGATTGAATTTATCAATTTCTCATAGAAATGCTAGATTAGATTCCAGAGGAGCTGAAGTTTTTTTGTTTTTTTTTTAAACAACAGGGAACTTGCTGGGTCCACCTTGTGCGATTGTGTCTGATTGTGTCTGTGCAAAGCAGGAGATGAAGCCTCATTTTCACTTGTGGTTAATGAAGCAGATTCACTGGCATTAGTCTGCAATAACCATCCATATATAATCATTGTTCAATTTGAGCCGTGCTTCAGCATTGTACATTAGCACTCTATATGAGCTTTATAGGCTGTAACTAGGCCCACATGGTGTTATGCATGGTTAAAATTTGATTCAAAGATATTTCAGCACATTATTGGAAGCAGCTCTGTGGGAGTTTAGATTAATTTAGTCTTACATAAAATTCTCCTCATGTACTCACTGCCATATTTGATATGAAGATTTCTAGCATAGGCCGCTGTATGTTATGTGGTGCGCTTTGCAATTTTCACAGGGAGCATATTCACCAAGTTAAAGTTTATTTTGGGCCCCAAATCACTGTTTGCAGTATCAAAGGGCTTTACAGGCCCACAAGCACAAGTTAACAGCAAACAAAGCAAGACGAGCCCCAGTGACTGAACCCTCATACTAATTAACTAAGCATCACTCTGATGCTTGGTAATTACTACAGAGCGCAACTTTTTTCTCTTCATTACTGATTTATTAAGATCCCTCTTATGAAAATAAAGCCAGATGCAATTCCCCTTCTAGAAGTGCCTGAAGTGCAATATAGGCTAAATATTGAGTGAAATATGCATGGCAAATAGTTATAAATTGATAATCCATGAGACTGTTTGTTTTCCCTGATTGTTGATTTTGTTATATGCAGTCATTGTTCTAGTGTTTTCCGCTCAGCAGCCCAACATAATGACAGTGTAGAGTGTTGCTGATAATCAATGGCAAGATCTACCAGTGCAAAGGAAAATATGCAACATATGCATCACTGCTCACCGTCTCTTTTCAGCTTGGAGTTCTTTTCACCTTGGCAAGGAAATGCAGTTTTTCACTTTTTCGTTCAGGGACGGTCACTTTTCATTTTAGTGTGTTTGCCTTTCTCTGGGCCATTAATCTGTTTCTTCTGTTGATATAGCTTGTCTCTGCCCATTTCTTCCTCGAGTGATTCCATCCATTCTATCACTTCCTGTGGAGGAGAGATGTCCTGGGAAAGACCTACTTTTCACAAGCTGGTCAGGTTAAGTTAATTCACCACTGTATTCTTTTTCGACTAATATTTTCAATTGATTTGTTCTTCTCATTTATGTATTTATTCTTCCTGTTTGTGTGTCTTGTCTAAACCTCATCGCAGAGTAGCAAAATATGTATTTGTTCCTTGGAAAAAAGATTAAAAAAAATGTCTTACTATTGTGTAGGGTACAAAGCTGAGCCAGAGGCCAGGAGATAACAAGTTCAATGTGGATATGGCATGGCTGTTATCAGGTGGCATTTTGTTTGTTTGTTTGTTTCTCAACAAGAAGTCAAAAAATTACTATTATTGTCATTCCTCTCCTCCTCCTGCTTCTTCTTATCATTATTTTTAGTAGTAGTAGTTGTTGTAGCAGTCGGAGAAGGAGGAGGAGGAGTTGTTGTTCTTAATAGTAGTATAGTAATAGTAATAGTAATACAAGGAGAATATTGGTATTACAGTAATAATACAAATTGCCTACCTAGAAATTCTCATTTGAAAGAGAGTCAGTTTCTTCAGATTTCTCTTTTTGTCATCATCTCTGCCTGTTTGCGCAGCAGCCATGGCTTTCGAGCGTGACAAGATCTAATGTGTTTCCTGTAGGAATCAAATACCGCATGCAATTAGGCACCTTTTGGTTTAGCAGATCAATAGAACTGATCCATTTCAATAATTTCCCCTTCCTTTTTTGCATCCTATCGTTGTCTCTCATAAACAAGTCAACACGATGCCCCCCACAATTGGTGCGAGTGATTTTGTAAAGTATCAGTTTCAATATCAGGTTTATGATCAAAATCCATTATTCTCCCAAGTTCCATCCAAAACAGACCAGCAGAAGCTCAGAAATTGGCCATGCTGAATGGATAGAGCCCAGCCCATAGTCCCTTCCCCAATTTTCAATTGCAGGGGAAAAAAACACATTTATTAGGTCAAGTGCCCTAAAAAATCTTCTGCCAGCCATCTATCCCACCCTATTTCCACCCACAACACGATTGTGTGCACAGGTAAGTAGATCAGAACCTGTGCTTTTTACTCACACAAGTGCATTACCACCAAGTAAAAACAGCCTATGGTTAAAAAAAATGCACAGAAAGATAGAGAGAATAACAAGCTAGTGCTCATATTCAACATCTATGGTATGATACCTTTTGAAGGCAACCCTTCTCAGAACATTCTTTCCTCCCTTGAAAAATGCATGTTTCCCAGTCCTTTGATTCTAGGTTGCTGGAAGCAGATTCCTGAGGCCCTACTGAAACAAAATTTCTCCACTCTGAAACTGGGACCAACAGCCAGCTACTGCAGCACAGTGACAAACACCCATCGTTTGAAGTATACTTCAAATAAATCGTCCAGTGGAGCTCATCTTCTGACAGCTAGACAATACCAAACATGATATTTCGCATAACTGGCCAAACACGTACATGTACAAGCGATGCCTTTGTTTTTTTTTTTTTTTTACTCTTTCCTTGAACCATAACCTCATAACTTGGTACAGCTGAATTCAAGTGCACTCACACTGATATACGCACGATTTGATAATCTCTCTCTGAACCTTGCTGCCTTTCCGTACCACCAACAATGCATAGACACAGCCTTCTGTTGCAGCGCTCCAAGTGTGATGGGATGAATGTGAGCCATCTGTAGGCTCCAAGTAGGCAAAATGACACAAGCTGCTTGTCTTGGCCCATGCAGCTTTTGAAGAACAGTTATGGAAGAAAGGCAGAGTGTGAGGTAGCCTCAAAGATGGTCAGTGGATACAAAGTGGCTCTTGTGATAAGCCTGAAAATCCAAGAATCGGGATGACTGGAGGAAGGATTATTACAGTAACTTGTGGCTCAAACGTACCGTAGGCAGTTTTCTTTTGCAAGGTGTCTTCAAGCACTGCATAGTTGTGGCATTATTGGCTCATGCCATACAGAAGCATGCAGACAAACATGGACTCTCAGTGGTGTGTGACTAACATATGAGCGGCCCTCTGCTTCATTTAATTTCTAATAAAGCGGGGAAGATATTGGCCATCAGGGGATTACAACAGCAATAATCAATCTGGTGTATCTTTCATTACACAAGGCAAATTTTATTGATGCATGCTGCTTTTATTGAGCATTGATTTTCTGTTCTTGTTGGATTTTACTTACAGAAAAACAGTTCATCTGACTCAAAACAAATCCAGATAACTGCCAATTACAGACAAAAATCAGTGCTTCCAAATGTGGGTCAAAAATTATTTGCCACCAAAACGAGAGTTTGGGCAGGTTTCACTGCAATAATTGTTTGCAGCTGTTTGACTTTAGCAAGAAGCCACCAAGGTGCATGAATCAAAGTCATCTGGAATATATGAAGTAATTTGGCTACTTATTGGAGAACCATAAACAAAGCATTTCAGCTCTAATCGAATGAACAGTGTTGATAATTAAAGATTTGTCTATTGTTTTCTGTAATTATATTTTAGAGCCTAAGGTTGCACGGCGACCTTGCAAGCATTTTGCATTAGGCTGAACTTTCTAGATGCTGTTATCTTGGCTTGACAAAGTTAAATTGTTGTTTGGTTTGCAATGGCAGGACTGAAGATGAGATGAGATGTTACTGTCGGCTGTGTGAGTGGCAGACACAGTGGCAGGTCCCAGCATGTGAGGGGACAAAGTTGATTGCAGCTGACAGGTTTAATGTTAGGAAGTCCTGTCACTAATTATTTCAGATAACGTCCCTTCAATGAAAAATCAAGTGGGCTCATTCACATAACTCTCTGGGAATCCCAGGGAACGAAAACTGCTTTTGTTGATGTGTCAAATGAACATTTATAGTAACTGTATATTTTGCTGAACAGCACAGATTCAAATGCAGTGCAGCACATTCAGGACCTTGCTGCTGAGATTTAATAATATTATACACAACCTTGACAATTAATAGCGAGCACGTTGTGTGAGATCAAACAGTAAGCTGCCAGTTCAGCAGCATTTAGATCATTCAGCATTCAGACAGATAGATAGATAGATAGATGTACATTATTCAATATTTATATATAACCAGTGAAACAGGAATGTAAAAACACTATTGTTTATAAAATGAGCCTCATATCCTCATTGTAATCCAATGCAGCAGAAATCTGTTTTTAGTCTGTTTTTACTGAGCGTTTTGAGCTCCAGCTTAAAGCGACATGCTCCTTCAAGCTCTTTTGCCACCCATGCAACCCAGCTTACTGGCACAACATTTGAATAAATTACACTCTCAGCTGTAGCCATCATGGTTTCAGTTTAGCACAAGGCTGTGAAGAATACAGAGGGACAAAAATGGCAGTGTGATTCAGGTCAAATCTTCTCCCAGCTACTTAAGTCAATTACATCTCTCCATTATTTGTTCCTCCAAGTATTTGGAGCCTGGTATTGCCAAAAAGGAGGCAGCAGTAATATGTTGTTATTGGAAAAAAGTGCACAGAAGCTACAGCAGAAGAGAATATTACCACACTATTTCATCATTTTCACATATCTATTCAGAAAGGGCTGACCTGTGCTGAACTCTGTTAATATTGTTGAAGCCCTATAGTGTCTGAATTTCATTATCATGATCTTTCCCGTCGTATTTTTATAGCACCTTGCAAAATTCTTCCAAAAAATAGATTATTCTGCAAGAAGTAGTGGGACCAACGGGGTAAGCTAGATGTGCAGAGTTTAATTGCTCTTGCATTTACTGTAGTTGGTAATTATCAGCTGCAAAATAGATAAATAAAAATTAACGTGTAGGTGGAGGAATATAGACTAGACTTATTAGACTTATTCATCCCAGATCTGCTGGTATCAACTTTGATGCATGTCACACCCTCCTCCCCCGTCTTTCTTGTCACTCTCTACAATACTGTACCCGGCATGGAGACTACAACTGCCACTCTCACTAGCAGGGAAGTTGTAGTTCAATTGTTGGTATAATGTCCAATGTTGCAGAAATGCCTCTATCTATGACCGATCTATGATGTTTATATTTCTCTAAAGGTAATCTGTAGGAATTACTACATTAACAGGTTCACTTTCAGTAGCCTGTAATTGACACAAAATAAAGTTTTCAGACTAGTGACAAATAACACTGACTAATAATGTTTATTTACTGTTTTAGCTCTAACCACCATAGGTATATGATGGACGTTTGGTGCTATTGAGCAGTGAAAATCCGACATAATGCACCTTTAAAACGTCAGAAAAGCCTTGTGCAATTTTTCAGAATGAGAGCCATCAAGCATTCAAAACATTTAGACAAATCTGCTACTGGGAAATCAGTAATGGGTAAACTCGCTAAAAAAAAAAAAACTACCAACAGTTGTCCTCTTTGCTATCATCTGGTGCAAAAAGGAAAGCAGTTGAAATGTAGAGTGAGAGAATGACGTGGGATTTTAGGGAGCTGTGGTTGCAAAGTATCTGGCCAGTCCTTATCCTCTTGAAGAGTGACAGGAGGTTTTCAGTGGGAGAGAAGAGGTGAGATTGCATTAAGCAAAGTTTCATTAGAGCTGGTGCTTTCAACTCCAATTTGGGAGACAGAGGCTCATTATCAATGCTGCGAACACAGTGCCCAGGGGAAAATGCAACTGCAGTACCTACAGCCATGGTGCACAGCGAATAACATTGTGTCAGCCAGTGTAAGTGAAACATTTGGTGCTATCTGTGAGTCACCGTGGATGGACAGCAAACTTGGTAGCGTTTGAAATGTTTGAATTCGATTATGTGTGAAATGTTTGAATGCAGGTGGTCACTAATGGGAGACCAAAAGAGCACAGATGGTGTTTTTAAAACAGCTAAAAGACGGCAAGAAAATACAGCACAAGAATCCAAAACCAGAAACGGCCACCAGAAAACATTCATGCAAATATAGAATACTACAAGGTTTTCTGAATCATTCATGGCTATCTCGTTCTTTTAAAGAGGTGATTCATGATATAACAGCGAGTGAGTGAGCACTGTACAGGTAGAGGTGGGACTCACAATGTTGATAATGACTTTCATTGAAAGCACACCTGCACACTGACCCTTTTCGGAAAAAAAAAAAAAATCCGCCCCTCGGATGCTCTTAGGCCATTATCTGTCATCAGTCCATGTTGTTCAGTGCATTCCAGAGTTATTTTGTGACGAAGTGTTGCAATTTACTTTTTTTGGGTATATCCACTTTCCCTCAACCTGCCTTGTCTCCTTCTACTTCAGTTTGTGTTTTCCAGAATGCCTTTCAACAACCCCCAGAGAGCAGGCATGCACTTGTATTCAGCTGTGGGTTATATTTGTAGGTGGAGAGAGCAATAGCAATGTCTTGTGGCTGCACTGCGTTCTATTGGGGCTTCTCTCCGTGGAGAAATTGGTATCTCTGCCTCTTGTATCATGGATTTCACTGTGTATGATGGTTGCTGGACAGCAGTGAAAAATGATGGATCTTTGCTTTCTGAGGGTCAGATAACAAAACCTGATGGTTTTACTGTTGGTGTTTTATATAAATGCAGCATTATCTGTCATCACTGTAGCAGAGCTGGAGATCTCTGGACATGTTGTCACATCTACATCTACATTTGGCCAGTTATCCACAAGAATGACAAAAACACACCACAAAACAACAAAAATGGACCCAGAAATACAAGGTGCATTGGTGATTCCTGTGATTTCTTCCTTTAAGATGGCATGCAAAAGGATTACATTTAAAACTATAGCCACTAGTGATGATTTTGGGGTCAAGCCCTTGTGACCATGTCAAGGATTTAAAGCCATCATGCTTAACCATAGTAAATTTCATGGTCATCATGCTAGAGATACTGTTAGGCTTTCCTGTAAGCTGGACAATTATACAGTAATCTAGTATTGCACCACTACTATTTTGGATATGGAGCCCTAGAACTACTAGGAGGTACCCACAGCTATTTTTATTGTATGTTGAATCACACTTATTTGGCTGACAGGGGTTTGTTTTGCTGTCCTCCCCCACTGACATTCCAGTGTTGTAATTATTATGCAAATTGCTACCGTAGGGATTGATGAGTTTCAGGTTTTCATTAGTTGTTGGAATGAGTGTATTTTTTAAGGGGTGGAGACCTCGCGTAGCTACAATTGTCTGTACTATGGATGGATCACAAATGTTTTCCACGAGGCTGTGGGCGGGCATTGTTGCTTCTGAAAGGCTGAGAGAGAAAGAAGGAAGCGAGTGTCTGAAGTTTGTGCGATTTTAAGTCTAAGATTTGGTGACGCAAATCAGCTGTGTGAAGGTCAAAACAGTTTAATTTTCAATTAGAAAAATGGAGCTGAAACAAATGCGTCTAACTGACAGTTTGGGCCCTTTGGGGAGTGTTTGGCCAGTAGCTCCACATAATTGTTGCTGTTCTCCAGTTTGGCATCAGCCAGACACTTGGAGCCAGCAGCAGGAGTGCAAACTCACCAGGGTCACTGTCTGTATCCTCCAGTTCAGGCTGTCCACCTCCATCCATCAGTTGCCGTCTCGTATTCCTTCTGCATTGGCTTGCGCTCTTGGTTGAGAGACAGTCTTTTTAATTACACTCTGTTTTGTGGCTCTCCTCTCCTCTCCCAGTGGACTCCTTGGAATAGTGTCAGAGTAAGCAAGCTTCAGGCTAAAGCATTTAAAGAAAGCCATGTGTGTCTAAGTATTTGTTGATTTATATGCTTTTTGTTGATTATTTGCATGTTTCACTTTCTGGGCATATTCCAAACTTCTTTCTATGGATACAGGAAAGACAAAAGATAGAGAATACCTAGCATCACATATCATAGGCAGTGACACAACATGTTGTAAAAGCGGCTCCTGTGATGCACCAATCCACCGATTACTAAGAGAGGCTGATGCACAGAGGATTTCTTTTGACAATGATATGTTGTCTCTGCAGAGGTATTACTTTGAATCTAAAATCGTACTTTTAACATGTTGAAAGTGAATGGCTAAAAAACTACAGCCTTTTTTGAGTTAAACCCTTAAACCCTAACTTTAACCTTAACTTAACCCTATCCTTAAACTTAACCTTAGCCTTAACCCACAAGCCAAGGGGGGTATGGTGTGAGGCGCTACAGGCTGCATCCAGAACATATTGGGACCAGGAGCGCCCTAGGGTGAAAATTCTGATCCCTTGTACTGTTTGGATATCCCTTGATGTGAACACACACTGCTGAACAAATTCAAGAATGATTTCATGAAGTCAAATTCCTTTCAAAGTCAGCTGATCTAAACATCACTGAGCCTTTTGGGAAGAGACTTTCCTACAGCTCCAAAATCCACCAGGATGCAGCACAACAGCAGGACAAGGAGAACTGAAGTTGTTATGATGTCAAATGGTGCCCATATACTTCTTATTTAGAACTGGTTATTAATATGTTGTTATTTTGTCCATCTCTTATATTGACAGTCAAAATGATCAAAAGTCACAAAAATTAAAAAGCATTAAGTTCTTACGTCTTAATAACTTCTTAAAGTCTGTAGCAGGATTCTTGAGATTTAAATGACAAGTTCGTTTTTAAGCCTTTCCTAAGTTTGCAATATCCAAATAAGGTTATTGCTGAAGAGACCTTTTCTCTCTACATGAAACAAAATTACAGGAAAAAAATTATTAAAATATTTTCATCATTCAGCTTTTCATCTCACTCAGTCACCGTATCATTGCGCATTGAAAGTAGGTGCCAAAATGTCGGATGTAAATTTGAAAAAAACCCAATAAATACATCCACCAAAGCAGCCACCATAGCTCCAGGTGGAAGGACCGGTCTCTGAAAAACAGGACGCAGTTAACAACATTTCTAAGACAGAGATTCAAATTATTTGATGGACGTGTTAACACAATGTGGGAACGAGAAGGCCTGTTTTGAATACCTTATATAATAGTCAACCTGCACTGCCACTCCACAGATGGTCCAGGAGAGGTAGGCAGTTGCACCAGCACATCTATTTCCACATAACAGCAGTAAGAGCTCTTATCCCTCTCTGCAAGCCCACACTCTGACAGGAGGCTGAGGCACTTGACGAGTAGCAGCGAGGCCAGATACCATGATTAAAAATGGATGCTGATGCAGAGCGAGAGAGAATGTCAGCATGATGCTGCCGTAACACACTCTGATTTACAAAAAAAAAAAAAAAACATTAAAAAATGTTGCACTCAGATTGCTGTCTCTGGCTGTGGTGCTCATCGGGTAGGTCATTGATTATGGCGAGTGAGCTAAGAGACAGCCCGATCCCCAGAGAAGATCTGCATGATTGATGTTTATTTTGCGTCGCTCCCATCCTCTGCTTATCAACCAGTCAGCTCAGCAGAAAAAAAAAGGCACATACCTGATGATAAATGGGAACTCGCTGAGATGTGATCTCTAAAATATTGAATACTAGTAGACCTACATATATGGCAGTGGGAGTAGGAAGCAGCTTTTCATTATCAAATGTTCCTAGGTGTGGGGTTTGAGGGAAAGCACAGTTCTAGTTTCCATGTTTAAAGGAGCGGAAGAGAGGAAGAGAAATACAGCTGTATCCTGCAGGTTCTGTATGCAGTTCTCACATTATCCTGATTACAAATTGGAAAACTTCGACTCGACTCAGACAAGCTTTATATTTCCAGAGATATTTCAATGTTTGAGGCGCCGGCCTGAAACGGTGAAAATAAAAGTCACAAAACCTTGTCTCAAACAAAGACACGCGCCTCCGAAAGCAATCACTTCTCCTCCATAGATTTTAATTTTAAATCTGCTGTTTTTCCTGAGGCCAGTTTGATCTATTGTGTTGCAATGTGGGCTTATGTTTAACAAATATGTGTAACAAATCCTGGCCCACCGCACAACAGCCCAGTATGCCGTGTCTCTCAGCTTAATAGATAAAGACATGCATCCCGTTGGCACTGATAAACTGCTGATAGTGTGAATATTGAAGCAAACTGGGCTCTCTATCACCACATCAGTTTCCTGTAAGACAGAGGAGGTAGAGCGAAAAGAAAAACCCATCAAAGAAAGAAAAAAGGCACAATAGCCGAGGACTTCCATTAGCAAGTGTGACAATTATCCAGATTACCCAAATGTGTCCTATCTTGCCTCTCATTGTATTGCAGTGTTATCATCCTGCACACCCCTAGGCACAAACTAGTGGCACAGATGTCAATGGATGGGCTTAAAATTAAATTGGCTATACACTGAAGAAATACAGTAAGACTAGAGACTATCTGAAAAAGACTGGCAAAACGACTGCTAACAGTAAAGGTCTCCTATTGGCCGCCGGTCCCAAAATATTGTCCAATCAGAAGCTATTCTTGGTAATTTGGTTCCTATATTGATGGCCAAACAGGGCCAGTCTCCCACATAGGGTTTTAATTAAGGCAGGAGTAGGCCTTAATAATAGCCATGTCCTAAAACACAGCTTTCAATAGCACATTTTAACCTCCAATTAGTCACTTTTGGACAATAATAACTTTTGCACCCAAACTTCTTTATTTCCTCTTAACTTCATTTATTCCAAACAAGCCGATGTTGGTGCCACGGGAAACATAAAACACATCCTATATGCTAAATAACTATTGTATGTAAATTTATTTACACAAACAAGTTGCAGATTAAGAGTTGATTGTATGCAACACATGGTAGAGACCCAAATAAATAAATAAATAAATAAATCCCAGAATTGTGTGTAATTGAGTAGCAAAAACAGGGCATTGTCACTGCATCTTGCCTGACACAGAGAAATAATCTGAGGTTAAATCTGCCTCCTTGAAGCGTTCATTTACACCTTCATGTAGTCCAGCAGTGGAACAAAACTCTGATCAATTAAATCTAGATTATGCTAAATCTTGGACTATTTAAATTCACAATCTAGAAAGTGAATTATTGTTATTCCAGTTTAAAAGGGGTATTTTGGGGACTACGATTAATCCCTATTTAGGAAACCAGCACTAAATGTTTTATACAAAGCATAATCCAGACTAGAGTGAGATGTTGTGCAGATTGACAGGGGCTCTTGTAGTTTGGCATAAACGCTGCGTCGCTGCTGTCAGCAACTTTATTAATGAAACAAGCATTTCATGAGAGGCATAATGATGCAGCTATGTTTTGAAGATGACCCTGTATCACATTATCATTTGCACTTCAGACCAAAGGGTATAGCTGCTCACTGGCCAAACTAATGAAAGAGTTTTAAAAGCTGAACATTTTTGACCCTGAAGTTGGATGTAATGAAGTAAACACTGAAAGGCAGAGAACACAGAGAATTAGAGGTTGGCATTTTTAGTGTGTTGATCCATTTATTACATTTTTGGCTTAGTTTTCAGAGCCCTATCCTTAGCATGCTTTGTTGTCCACCTTTATCAATGATAATCAGAGCTTTGGCTGGCATTTGTAATAGTAATTAGCATAAAACAACCAAATATGCCCATGCACTTACTCAAATGGAATGATGTTAATGTGCCTTTACTCAAAAGCGAGACGCTCCCAGTAGCCTCTGGTTAAGAACAGATCTTTTTCTAAATGTCCTCCTCTTAGGGCAAAACTCATCATTAATTTAATATTTTGTGGAGTCTGTGATGTATTATGTGGATAGTTTTTCAACATTTATTTGCTCTGGGAAAATTTGCTGAAGATGTTTGTTGTTTTTTCAGCAGTGCCTTGTATTACATTCAGACTTTAGTTTCACATGTTAGTGTGCTGCTCAGTTCACCTACACTCCTCGAGTATTTGCCATTGACCGGCTGCAATGGAGCAGCTGGAATTAAGATTTACCTTCTCAAGGTAAATGCTTGAGAAGCAGGCTCTGAATTAAACTCTTCAGTTCTGGCTTTGGTTCATTGCTGTCATGAGCTGTAAATACCCTGCTCTCCACACTCTGCATGCTCTTTGTTTTTAGACAAACCTAGCTAGTGCCTGGTAGGAGCCCCTCCAACAGCCTGAATTCTTCAAGGCATGGATTCAACAAAGTGCTGGACATGTTCCACAGGGATCTCGGTATCTTGGTCCACTGTGACTCGATATCATCACAATTCTTGCAGATATTTTGGCAGCACACGCTTGATGCAAACATCACACCTGTCATTCATGTTGCACAGATGTGGAGTGTATACAGAAATCATCCGTCTACATTCTGGCCATTTTGGATTTCACAATGGTAACGATAATGCAGAAGAAAGGACCATAACTCCCGACTATTTTAATCTTTCCCAAGATAATATCCTCTCTACAGGATAAATCTTTATTCTACAACATTACAGTCCAGGATATTAGGAGGCCTACATCGTATTCAATTAAGTATTTTATGAATCTAAAACAACTCTGTGCCTGAAAACAGAAATAGTGCCAGAGAACTTCAGGCTCTGATATTACATGAACCCTTGAATGGATAGAATGCTCACCGAGATAAAAACAAAATACATTTTAAAGTAAAAGTAGAATGCATTTAGAATCTATATCTGTATACATATACTTACACATATATACATATATACTTATAGATAGATATGTATATATATATATACTGTTGACCTTTTTTCTCAAACTCAGCACACCCTGTTACTGAACTGGTTTGGTATGATAAACATGTCGCAAAGGTAAAGACGGACAGTTTTACAGTGTTTGACCACAATGCTATTCCCCTTTCACAGAGACTGTCATGAACACTAGCCTATATGCACACGTCAGTCATTTCAAGCTAAAATACTCCAGGAGGACCCCGGGACCTTTTAACGGGGTTCACACTTCAGTGATTTAACACACTTAGCACCACCGAGGTGTAAATGGACCTGGAGGACTCGGCGCTCTCCAGTTTACAATTTACTATTATCCAGGGAGAACTGAGCAGTCCTGCCACCACTCGATAAGGATTAATAGCAGCAGGAAATCATTAATCCCCTCCTTCGTTTTCGATCAGAGCATAGCTTTAAGTCCAAGACCAAGTGCTTTACGATTAAGAGGTAAGGGGCAATCTAATCATATTTTTAATTATTTCAGTGCGTGCTGAAGGTGGAGAGATGGGTCGGAAACCACTCCATTCTGAAAAAGAAGCCCATACCTCTACCAAGTAAATTCTTGTTAGACAACCACTAGTAGCAGATAATTTACCTGAGTGTCAGATGGAACTGACGTCCTTCACTTTAACTTTTACTACTTTTTAAAAAGCAACTACAGAGATGGATAAGGGCTGTTTGGAGGTGGAAAGGGCTTTCACACTTTTCACACTAGTTTTCCCTTCACCTTTTCTTCAGATCTATGCAAAGTCCCTCCAGATGAAGACCATCGGCAATATTTCTTGACCTCGCAGCACCTGAGTAAAATGAGTCAGGCATGTTGTGGTGAAATCAATAGCTTTTAACATCAGTATATTTAAAGCCCATCTTTCCAGATGCCGGGCCAATATCAGCTTGTCAGAGCACATCTCCTCTCTGCTGTCAACATAGGGTGGAGAGAAAAAGGGTTTGATTTTTCCCCTCTCACTCTCTCAAAAAAAAAAACAGAAAGAAAAAAAAAATATGTGTAAATTATTAATGGCTTATATTAAAGATGCAAGCCAGATCTCTCAGGGGAGTCAAGTTTTTCCTCCCAATGAAGAACTGACATAGGCTCAACAACAGTTTGCATTCTTCTCATCTGCTGCAGTTTGCCGGACTTGTGTCTGCAGGGCTGGACGTGGCTGCTCGGAGGCCTGGGCTGCTGGAGGATGCCTCATATCAACACTGTCAGTAGCTACAGGCAGCATCACAACTCTAAGTCTCTGACACAGGGATGTTGTCTCACAGGTCAATGTTGTAGGGTAGGAGGACATTTGGCAAAGAGGATTTAGGCACCGATGATGTATTTACAATGGCAAGGTACCAATCTAGGCTAAGAGTTACAGTGTATGTAACTCCTGAGCCCTCACTTAAATTGTTCCTTTCTTTTCCCGCTGTGCACTGTCTAATAAAGCAAAAATGCCTCACAAATAACCATTTTGAAGCAGCATTAGGTAAGGTTATAATGTAAAAAAAAACACAACTACAAATTGGAGCTGGAGCAGATAAGCGTCCAACTGAGATATTGCAGATTTGTCCGATTAAGCCAGTTTTACTTCAGGTGTTAGGTGGACGCTGGCATGAAATCCACTCCGCACAAAGGAGGTAATGAATTGAAAATTAAGGAGTGCTCTGTCAAGAGAGAAGATATAATGGCCAACAATATAACAGTGGCCAAACCTGCTTTCCAGCTAGAAATTCAGCAACAGGGAGTGTGCAGAGCGTATGTAGTGTATGATTTCTGAGCAAAGAAGTCCTTCAAAAATTCAAAGTTATGTTACACTGTCACTTGGGGCTGTCAAAATGCATGTTGCTTGGTGTAACTGTATATATAATTTAAAAAGCACAGGATTTCAGCCTCTTGAAGTTCATTTGATGGCATGTTCATCAACTTGTTAAACAGAGAGAGCCACTGAAATTGAGTGGAAATGTTACACCGACATCGGAGGATAGTTTCACGTTGGGAGTGTTAGGATGCACATTTATTCCTTGCCAGATACAAGAGAGAAGAGTTTGCTTCAGTGCCTGATCTGAGATGTCACACTGACACGTTGCTCCAGAGGATGGACGAATTCAGAGTGATTTCGAGAACAGAAGAAGTGGCTCGAATTAATACTCTTGCTGTTTTTCAGGGGTTGCGGGTAATATCAGTGGTATGATGTAAGCGTGTTTGACTGCAAATGTTCAACATGTCTCCAAAAAACGGTCTTCGGTCCACATCATTTTAGCAGTTCCATGCTGTATTCTGTATCATGACTTAAGAGATTAAAGTCTTGCTTCACTGGTTTGGGACTTTTTCACAGAGCTTTATTTGTGCCAGGTCATGCTGGAAGAGAGTCTCTCTGCTCTGCTCCAACACTTATTTGGTGAGGGTCTGCCATCTCTCGTACCAATGAAAATAATTAGCCTACCACTTTCAAAACGTCTTGTTCAGACGGCCAGTCTCACAGATTGTTCGCTTTCCCTCCCCCGAAACTTCACACAGCACTCTAAGCACTGGATTTTCATGTTCCCACCGACTGGGCTGATATTGTATCACTGTTTCTGCATCATGACTGGCCAGCAGCAACTATCTGGTTTCTGCATTTGGTTCAAAGCCTGCTGTATATTAACATCGCACTTGACTGTTGTCAGGAAAAAAAAAAGAAAAAAGAATTCATATTAATGTGCAGCATGTGAACATCAAAAGGTCTATGTGAGACCTTGCGCTGAACCCTTCTCACGAGAGGAACCATGCAGGTTGTGATGGTGATACAGCTGACAGCAGTAGTCTTCACAGGTTACGCATTTTTACGGCCCAGGTAGTACAACTGGGATAGAAAAACACAGAGAGAGAGAGACAGAGAGAGAGAGAGAGAGAGAGGGAGAAAGGATGTTGGCCATCTTGCTTCCTCTCTCCAGTGTATCATTGCTTTTTTGCCCTGCAGAATGACACACACGCGCACACACACAAAGGGAGAGAGAGAGAGGAGGAGAGAGAGAGCTCACTTCTTCTATCGATATCAAAGGCCTCGCCATCTGGGAATTGACTTTTGTTCTTGGCAGCATTAAAAAAGAGAAAGCTTCAAGATGCCTATTTCTGTCTGGTCGTCTTTGACTTGAATTTTTCTCATGGGGGGGGAGGTGGGTTTGTTGAGTGTGATTTCTCTTTCCGGCACAGGGAGCTGCACAGGGAACATTGCGGAGAGTTTTTGTTGTTGTCGATGTTTAGTTTCCTGTGAGGGGACAGATTGTTCAAGAGGTCTTTGTTGGAAGTTTTTGCCCTTCATTTAACCACTAACGCAGGCAGTTGCTGCTGCCAAACGTTATTTCAAGGCAGAGCGAATGAGAGAGGATGCATGCTCTGCTGCGGTGTTCTTGTCAAAACTGAATATCTCATGTGGCAACTAGCAATGGAAATTGGCTGGTAATTTTGCTCAGAACATATGGAGAAAAGGAAGAAGCCTAGTTCATTCATGTTGCTATGGCACTGGGAAAATGCAGAAAATATAACACAAGGGATCCTGTGCCCATACTGCCAAGGAAATGTGTTTTTTTCTCTTTTTTTCCAAAATAGATCAATACCAAAAACAGATGAATTTTAACAAAATGCTGACCTCTACTGGAGAACTTCAGCAAGGACTGTTTCAGTTCATTTTAGCAGCAGCCAGACTGAGAAGAAAGTGCCAGACTGTGAAGCTATTGTTACATAAATGAACTGCTAATGACAGAGTTTGCATAAACACCCATATTTACTCAAAGTCCACAGCAAAATAACAATTCTATAAACAAATAAATATGTTAATTTATTACACTCTATCTCAAAGACAGTGTGCTGCAAATACAAGCAACAGGGTGAAGTCAGATTTCTTTCAGAACATTGTGGTCAACATTTTGCCTTGCAGGAGGATGATCCAAAATATACATAACAATCACTACAATGCAATAAAATTAAAATAAAATGAGAGGGTGACATGCTTCATCTTATATACAGAGGTTGGTTGCTATTGTAACAGTACACTATGTTGTAGGTAGTAAAACAAACCTAACCTGCCAGTTTACTGCAGCTGGCAGCTCAGCATCAGATCTGCTTGCTGTGACTCATTTCCTCATTGGCCACGAGTTGCGTCATGGATCTCCTAGCAACCGCGGTTAGCGCCATCATGGAGGTCCATTGGAGAATTGGCTGTGCGTAAATTATGTCTAAATATACCAACTGAGCAGGAAAAACAGACTTGAAAATGTCTGTTGTAGTCTGGGTGCTGGTCAAGTCAGCTGATCAGGTGGATTTGTTACCCGATTTAGTTTTCTGTTACTATGACCCAGGAAACTGTCTTTTCTTGAGCCCAAGCCCCTTTTTGTCCTAGTTACCACAGGAATATGTTCTGATATGGCAATGGAAATGCTTCCCCTAACTTAACATGAAAACAGTTGGTTTTTTTTATTTGGCACTGTTACCTAGTTAACTAGACTACAGGCTAATTTAGCAAAGCAAATGATGTTAATATTTGCCTGTTAACTACAGTCACAATCAATGGGTTACAGATACATTCCCTAGTGTGCAAACCAGATGTGTTTACAGCCACATAGTATGGCTAGCTGACTACAGCAGGCTGACATTGGGTAAGAACAAAAAGGACTAAAGGTATCAGTAGTGAAATCATCAGTTCCCAGTCAAAAACTACAGAGAAATCAACTGTCGTATGTTTAAGAGATGAGCACCTCCAACATGGTCACCAGAGGGTGTTTTACGTAAACGGAAAGCCCTCTTCAGTGCCAACAACCATTTCCTATCGCCTATCCCTCTCCCTTTCATATGCTTCTTATTTGCACTATAGCTGGTGAAAGCTGTTAGCACCGATACCAGTTAAAGTGCGGCGAGGAGGAGGGGAAGATCAGGACGAGACCGAGCCAGAGTCTTCAGCGTCTGTGGAGTCGTATTCGTCTGCAGACTCGGTGAGGGCCGGGTAGGGCCGCGGCTGGTCCAGGTTGACATAGGTGACCTTCAGACTGATATAGTGCTCCCCCTCCAGGCCCGACAGGATGGTGAGGACAGCCGACACCAGTGTGGCGAAGCTGGGCCTCAGCTCGGGGTCAGGGTCCCAGCACTGGAGCATGATGGTATACCTGGAAAACATGGAGCGAGCCCGAGTCTAAGCAAAGCATGGTAACTTAGTGTGATATTAAATATTACTGTTTTTAGGTAAATTTCTGGGGTTGTGTATAAATCCAGAAGTGAATTTAAATTGTGTTTCTTTTCTGTTCTTTTATTTATTTATTTATTTATTTATTTTTAAGGAGAGATGTTACATAAACGGCGAGGTTTCACACCTTTGCATGATGTGTTCTTGCTTTTCTTGTGTCGCCTCCCTGGTTGATCATTTTTATACGTGCAAATAAACAAACTCCAAAACCTGAGATGTAGTGAGTCATGCTCGTTCCGGCGCAGCGAAAAAGAAATGAAACATCTCGTTCTTTCACTGTACCGTCCTTCTCTAAATGGTTGATTTATTCTTTAACACCCTTTGAGGCACTGGGCAAAAGCTCACAGACCAAGCGATTTATCATTAAAATCTTTCTAAAAAAAAACAAAAAAAAAAAACAGGAAGAACATGTTAGCTTTCTCTTCTTGTACCGTTGTGTGTGTGTGTGCGTGTGTGTGTGTGTGCATGAATCAGTGGTGGTCCTTGAGGTGAAATGTGGCGATAAACATTAACTCCTGAATTGCATTGTTTAACCGCATTGCAATACTTAGTGGACAATTTACAGTTTTAACACCACTGTGCAGCCATTCTGACACCTTGCTATTACTGCCAGGATATCGTGCCACTGCTTTTTTTTCCACTGCCTTATAGAAGTAAACAGTAATCTGCAATACTCATACTAATACAGTCTTGAATTCTGAAGTGTATGGCACAATAAATGTATGAGAATTAATCAGCAGCAAAAATGACTTAATGTAGAATAAAAGGCACAAACTGCGCAACACAGTATTATCGTCACCATTACTTACAACGGGTCGGGGCAGTACTGTGGCTGCGGAAGCCTCCTGCCCTTCAGTAGGTAATGTGTTATGTCGTAAGGGTCCACCTCTGGGTAAGGGCTGGCTCCTCTGGTCAGCATTTCCCACATCAGCACACCGAAGGACCACTGCACCAGGAGGGATAAAAACAAGTGAAGTACCCACATGCATAAAACATACTCCCTGTGGCTTTGAACTGGTGTGCCCCGCAGCGAGCTCAGCTGTGCCATGCTCTTTTTGAGCTCAAATGTGGAGGAAAAAATCAACTTCAAACAAGCTTACCAAATCAGTACATTAAAGGTCCTGAGTGTGGCAATTTATTTTTCTTAAAGCCGAGACCACGTTTCAAATAAACCTGCTTCTGTCGACAAAGAGGATGTTACTGCCCCTGCCGCCCTCTCAGGCATCCCTGTGTGCATTTTGGGTGAAGAACTGATAAAATCCTTGATAGCAGTCTCTGTCTGCTGTCCGTTTGAATGTGCACATGGCTGAGTGTGTCTGCTAGAGCGCGTGGGTCTTGTTTAAGGTGGCTGTGTGTGTGACTTTATGTCCGTCTTTCCCTTTCTACACACCAGTGCTTTGGCAATGGCACACCGATGCTCCCCAGGCCTCTTCAGGTGATTAATTCCAACCCCCGTCCCATCCTGGACACACAGCATTTCTCCTCAGCAGCTGACATGGGCCTGTCCCAGATAGATTTAGCCCATCTAAGGTTTCTTCTTTTTTTCCTGCTCAGATTTTCTTTGGAGTTTCTGATGGTCTAAGGCTGATGGTGGTAGCACGACTATGTAGGACAGGTAGGCTTCCTATGTCCTGCTAACACCTGTTACTGTGTGACTTGTGCTTTGTTTCTGTGTCCTCCTGTTTTATTTCATCACCGTTTCACAGTTGACGAGTTAAATCTACATTACACAAACTCATTTTTTGTGAAGTCTCCTGAGATATGTTTTGTGAAGAACGGCTGTATAAATAAATTAACTTTAACTTGCTAATGGTGAGTATGCATTCTTAATAAGCTAAAGTGAAGGTCAAACTGCACAATTAAAATAAAAAAAGGAAACAAAAACAGTTCTCTTTTTGTGTCAGAGTAATCCAATGACCACCATGCAAAATGCAGTATAGAATTAGGGTGAGGTTACCAATCTTGTCAGCAACTGGTTTTGTTTGTTTACAGTCTCAAAATGAATGTGCTAATTATTTGTTGATGATTAAATGTTACATGTAGCTCCTTAAACATTCAGATTTTGTGAACCTTTGAATGAAACACTTATTTCCACGTCAATTCAACAAAAACACATCTTCATACATTGTCCCTTTAATTTGTTATCCCTTGAAATATTGTACCTATAGTGCCTCTGTACCAAAAATGCAGAAAGCCACCAGTGTAATCTAAATCACACCACGGCAGATGTTCCTTTGCTCACCACATCTGACTTGGACGTGAATTTCTGTGTCTGCAGACTCTCAATGGCCATCCACTTGACAGGCAGCTTCGCCTTCCTGTGGTCCTGAACACTGTAGTACTCCTTATCGAAAACATCTCTGGCCATGCCAAAGTCTGCCACCTTGACCGTATACGACTCATCCAGCCTAGAGACACAACAGTTAAAGAGGCGATTCTAAGTGCTGTATACATAAAACATTTTCGGATTTTACAGCGTAAAATCTTATAATTCCCTGCAACGTCTCCCTATACTAAATCCAACATGCATTTAGCCCCAGTGGCAGTGAATAAAACTGGTGATAGTTGATGATTTTGTGCATTTCTCTCTGCAGTGGCTCACATGCAATTGCGTGCTGCAAGGTCTCTGTGCACAAACTTCTTCTGAGCCAAATACTCCATCCCCTTGGCAACCTGTAGCCCAAAGCCAATCAGATCCTTCACAGTGGGGTTCTAAAAAAAAAAAAAATCCCACAAGAACATGACCAGGATGCTGAATTAAAACCACTGGACATCTTTTACATAGAGTTAAGGGTATTAGGCAGATGGTTATACATAAATTCATCATCAAATTATCAGTTTCCACTGTTTTAATGTGGCAGTCTCACCCTCTTCTCACAGCGTATGAAGTGCCGCAGGTCGCCGTGCTTCATGTACGGAAGAACCACAAGGGGGAGCCCTTCCTGAGGCAGCAGGATGCCCAGCAGGGAGAGCACATTGCTGTGATGGAAACCTTTCATTATGATACCTTCCTTCAGAAACTGCTCCACCTCCTCGACATCTGTTATCCCTGGGATGACGCACACACATAAAGAGAGAGAGAGAGAGAGAGAGTAACAGACAGATGAATACACATTCACTAACAGCCCATTTCAAATAGATAAATGTCCATTTTGCAAAGCTCTATTGCTGACTGCTTTAACACACCAGCAATTCAACCTGTGGTCACTTCATGAAAACCTTTACATTTGCTGTTCTGAATGCCCTGTGTCAGGCAGGTCTTCCCTGTGATAAAACCTCTGGCACATACAGAGAGTGCTGCGTTTTACATTTTTGGTAGCAGGAATAAGAATTTGCTTGGAGTACACAGAAGAGGAAGTGTGTAGTTAAACCTGTGCAAATTAAGCAGAAAAGTGAAAGCAAAAAGGTTCCTATTTTGTGTCATAGAGAAACCCAGTAGATCTCCCACAAAAACCAACCAGGTGAGCAGACCAACCACAATGAGGAACTGGTGTTTACAGCCTCAAGATCCATGTGCTTATAATTTACTGATGATTAAATGCTGCATCTTAAAAGTTTACAATTTGTGACTCTTTGAATTAAAAACTTATTTACACATCAATGCAACTTTGTCAAACCTTACCTTCAACAGAAGTTAATAGGAAATGTTGTGTTTTAGATTTTTCAAGGATCACATTTTATATAAGCAGGCCAGTTACTAATGATGGTGAAAATAAAACTATGATGTATGGCTTCACTGTGGGGATCAGTAAAGAAGCACACCTTTATAGTACCTATCATAATATGTAGCCCAGCAATATCTAGACTTGTAAACAGCTGTGATGTTTTTTCTGAGGCATTTTCAGTAATCAGGGAGGAAGGAGATGTTACTCACTGTTTAATGACTTGACAGCACAGTGGATCTCTCTGTTGTTGTGGTCGGTGAAGTAGCCATGATAGACTGTGCCAAAATGACCTGGAGCAACGAGAGACAGAAAGGATTATTGTGGTTTCTTCAAAATAACCCAGTCTTTTTTCCTTTCATTTCCTTTCCTTAGAGGTAATCAACAACATTACAGGACTGCATGGTAAAGTCACACACACAGTGGGCTTTCCTCACCCTTCCCGATGATCCGGTGGTGCTGGACCACGAGCATTTCAGCTGGAATGAGAACGTCTTTTACCTCCTCCAGCAGCTCTGGCCTAAAGCTGGATATGGAGATCTTCTCTGGGGGCATCAGGGGAGTGAGGGTGGGATCCATGCTGCCTGCAGCATAGGCCATGCTGGGAAACACCACCGGCCCGGCCAGTGGGGTGGGAGGATTCATGGATACTACTAGTAAGAGCCAGGAGGGAGGGTTGCTTATTATGAGGGTGTTTATATGGACAGAAGTGTGTGTGAACATTTTAAAGATTCTGTGCATTTATAATAGGCTATGTGTTGCATGTGATAAGTTAGGGTGTCACCTCTCCTGTAGTCCCCAACAGGCGACAGCTCCACATTGTTGGTGGCAGAGCGGTTAGCACTATGGGCCAAGCGGGCCTCTACCATGGAGGCTGAAAAACATTTCACAACACCTTTTTTTTTAATATTCAACCACCAAATAGGAAGACATGCACATCCCGTGCAACACCAGGGATGTTCTAGTTGAAAGAGCTGTGTAATCCATCCCAAATTCCCAGCCACTGCAAGCTGTGGTTGTACAAACAGGTCTGGTCAAGGTCCACGCCACAGAGAAGCTCACCTTTCTTCTGTTTCCGCAAGTGCTTCATGACAACGAAGGCGAGCACAGCCCCAGCCACCAGCGCCGCCAGGATGCCCAGAACGATTCCCACCATGTAGTGGCTGCTGACCCTCACCACTGTGCCGACATTGTGGACCTGCCCATTAATCGAGATCTGGAGGACATGATTAGAGTCCATCATTCCCAACGACTGCAATTAATATTTCAAATCTGACTCTTTTCCTCAAAACTTCACCAGGAAAGCTGCAATTACACTGTTTCTGAGTTGTTTTGACTTTGTCATACCTGTATGAGCCGTCTATCTACATGTCAGCATGCAGGTGACATGACATTGGGACCAGAAAGTCCTTTGTGTGCAAATAAATTTGTGAGTTAATTTTAATGTTATATTCTCTTGCATTCTATCTTATCTATCTTTAAAAGCTGTGCACCGAGCAAAATTTTAAGCATTATTGGCCCAGCATGCCTGACAGGGAAGACGTACAACATGCAGCAATGATTTTTGATTACTATCAGTGCAGGGGATCCATGTGATACCCTGGGGCCCTGCTGCAACTGTCAATGCAATAACTTGTAATAAATCTTTAATGTAATAACAATTTTGTACTGTATAATGCAATAATGCAGTTAACATAATGCATTTTCTGCAAACATAATAAAAGGTACCTGCCAATAAAGTAATACATTTTTTTTTACTGTTAATGTAATAATTATTACATTAATGGTAGGCATTAAAGTATTTATTAAAGTATTTTTTAAAGCAAATTTTAAAGTATTTTTGAGCACTGTCTTTCATTCATTGGAAGTATTTTTTTTTTATTTACAGACTTCTTATCAGATAATTAGAACATTACTGGGATGAAGTACATTAAAACAAAGCTTGAAATCTCCAGTTGCGATAAAAAAACTAATAACTAATCAAGTCAAAATGCAATAGATAATGCTCATCCATTCACAGATGTTTATGCAACAGTGTAACTCCTATATAACTCCCATTAACCTAAGAGTCATTACATTAACAAGAAAAAATATATACATTAATGGTAGGTACCTTTTATTACATTTGCAGGGAATTCATGGTTACATTATATGGTGCAAATTGTCATGACATTAATGGTTTATTACATTGGTGGGAAGTTATTACATTGACTGTTACGAAATGTCTGTTGTGATTGCAGTATGTCTGTCAGTTAATCTTAATCCGAAGCTCCGGCCTGACTAACCTTCACTGGCAGCCCCTCACTTGGGATGGTCATGTTTTTGGGGATCCTGCAGGTAATCTCATTGTCCAGGACTTTGGCATCGCAGTCGACGCCCGCTACAGTCATGATGATGGTCATACAGGAGCTGACGAGGTTCAGCTTCTGATGCTGTGAACAAAGACAGAAAACTGTGGCATGGGAAATCTGAAAAAGCTATTCAAAAAAATCCACAATAAAATTCACAAATCCACTTTCAGATAATCTCATTTAGTTTTACAAAAATGTAGATTTCAAATGCAAATACCCTTATGGAATTGCCCTTACATGCAGTGACACTTCATCAAACCCAGGGTACAAATTTAGCACGTGGCCCTCTGTTTCAAAGGGTATGGGCTCGCCGTAAGGATGGTAGGAGAACTCTCCGTTCCAGAGTCCGACGGCGCCGTCCATGTCGAAGGAGAGCTGTCCCTCCTCAGTCTCGTCTCTCGGAAACACGGGAGTGATACACTCCATCCTCGTGGGCAAAGACTTGCCTTTGCACTCCTGGAATAAATCACAGTGTAATCACTCCTCCTTGCAAACCGCATGCACTTACAGATAAATGAAACTGTCCTGGTGTGATATTCGGTATGTACGACACAAGAGGGAAATCAAGTAAGTAATCTTATTGTATTTTATGTACAATGAGATGAGCACTATACCCTGGTGACAGGCTTCAGGTGACTCTCGTTGGGTTTAAAGCGGATGATGGTCCGATAAACAGAATCCAGGTTCCTCCCTTCAATCACAATCTTTGAGCCCCTGTAGTTCACAGATAAAGACAAATAGGAAAGTCAGTTATGTAATGGTGGAGCAGATTGTAAGCAAAGGAAAAATAAATCACTGTTACATTGCTCTAATATATGTGAGATACAGTGGAATATGTGAGATGCCATTCCTAAGAGAATAGCATAGGATGAGGCTCATTTACAGGATAATCAATTAGGAAAATATCTATCTTATTCCCTTCATCTTGCTTTCCAGATTAGATCCAGATTCCGAGTATCATTTTAAAAATACAAAGCAAAATAGAAAGAGGGTATAATAAGAGAATACAAAAAGTACTGCATGCACAATTTCTGCAGAACAAACTAAATAAAATAAGCAATAATGTACATGTATTGTTGGCAAGTGTGTGTATGTGTGTTAGTGTTAGAATGATGTATTGGTTTACCAGTAAAACAGGCCGATATCTGCTTTTTTGAATATTGGATATTGATGTGTCCATGTCTTAGCTCTCCAGTATGAGAGAGGTTACTCTCTAGCTCTCTTTAAATAATCAGGACAAAATATTGTTTGACAGTATTGCGCTCATCTTTTTGATTTTGCATTTGCAATATTCTGTCTTCAATTTGTTTATTCAAACATTTCATTAAAAAAGACATTTAGTCTAGTGATAATTTTCTTGTTTATTTTTTTTGCATAGTAATCTTCAAATATAAAGATACTGAAAATCTGCACATGATATCGGCTATGATCAGCTACAGATGAAAAAAAAAAATATTGGAATCAGTTTTGGTCATATAGGTGTGTGCATGTGTTTCTGCATGACCCAGATTATTGACCAATCAATCAGGCTTCATTTATACAGCACTTTTCACACAAATACATGAAACACAAAGTGCTTCACACATTGAATCAATAAAACAATACATATATATATATATATACACACACACACATATGGATTATGGTTTCTTGGTTTTGTTCAGAATAGGCCTACCTGTCGAAGCTGCAGTCAGGCAGAACTGCTGTGATCTCTGGGTCTTCTTTGTAGTAAAACACCTTGGTGGTGAGGACAGGGGACTTGTCGATGAAGACACTGAGGGGGACGTCCCTCACCTCTGAGATGGGCTGGGACAGACAGATGATGGAGGACACATTGCCTTTAGGGGCTGTGACTCTGCAGAGAGAGACAGCGGGACGTCAGTGGCTTCATTCGATACAGTTTCATACCAGAACCATGAGTGTAGTCGTCAAACAAGCATCATTTATAAAGTTGTACAGACTTATAAATGTATCTTGACTTATAAGACTTATAAATGTATCTTGATTGTGCCATATGTGTGCCATAAGTACATGAGTTATCATTGTATCACTGTAATCAGGGCAGGCTGTGGATGCCGAGACCTTAGTTTGCAGTTTCCCATGCCAAAACTATTACACACACGCTGGAACATGCAATGCAAATAAAAATGTTTCAAGCAAATAAAAGTGTTTATGCATTTTTTCTCAAACCCTGTGAAAGTAGCTCAACCACAAAAAGTTATCATGCCATAGTTATTTTGAACTCTTCAAGAACTGAGCTCATTGAGATGTTTACGCTGAAACCAGGATGTCTTCCAGAAGTTCACCTCTTTATAGGACAGGGCTGGTCATTGAGAGTGACCCTCCTGGTCTTTCCAGCATCCAGGTGCGGCCCCGTCACAGTGATGAGCGTACCGCCGACTCGAGGCCCGTAGTTGGGCTGGATCTCTGTGATGTTGGGAATCTGGCGGGAATGTTTATCAGGCTATCATGTTAAAGCAGGTTTTAGCTGATGATTGCAAATACAGAGCAAGATAATTCATGAAATTAATTTGCTAAACGAGAAATAATTTCACCATATTTGCAGATTTTTTTTCACTTTTTTAACTACAGGTGTTATGAAGCTCAGTTGAGGATCAAAAGGTTTGTGATTATGTACATTATTCACAGTGTTGCAAACGTAGCGAGGAAGGAAGGTGATGAGAATAGCAAAGATTACCACAAACATGAACCCCGGCATCTCTGCCTTCCCATCAATAGAGTAGCGTCCCTCCACCTTGCCCTCATGCACTTCCACTGTCACGTTGACTGGCTTGGACAGCTCAACGGCCCCAGAGCGAATCTTACACACCAAGCTACGGAGCAGCACAACAAAACATTCATCAGCTTCAAAAACAACTTCAAACATTACAAACAAACTACTGCTACTCAAATACAGTTTTGAATTTAAGGACAGCACCGGTGATTTTGAATGTTTGGCCCACATTTGACCCACATTTTACACTGCAAAAACCATTTTGCAAATAATGTGGGGGTACAAAAGATTTCGCAACATATTACCAAAATCCCCTTGATTTTAAAATATGACTTTTCAGTGAAACACCCACGTTATAATTTTCTGTTTCTGAGGCTTACAAAGTCAACATACATAAACCACAGAACTAATAATTCACTGTATAAAGCAAAAGTTTACCAAGGGACTATTTTCTGGTGGAGGGTTCCAGTTTCAAATCGATGCATTTAGGAAAACAAATTTTTATTACAGGGATGGAACGCTGCTGTGAGTGTGTTTTTACATGGTTATGGCATGAATGGAATCCAATGGCTGGATAAAATGATATTGAGGTTCAAAAATATGACTGTTTGCCTCAGGAGGAGATTAGCAGGAATATGAAGTAAACACATTTTGTGGTTATTACACTAAACATGCAGCATCACTGTTATTATCCTTTGAATCAACTCACTGCTTTCGAGAGAGCTCATCTTCACCAGAATTACTTCCTCTGAGTTAATTAAAGGCAAAAATGCACCCATAACTGCAGATAACTGGCTAAATGTAGACACTGTGACATTACACCAAGGTGTTTCAAGCTCGGCTAAAAAGGTTGTTTGACAGTCGAACATTTTTCCTGTATCTAAAACATCAGTGGCAAATGAAAGGTTTTGGTTTCCCAGAGAATCAAAGGCCAAGGTCTTTGCACTATTTTCCATCAACGTTAAAAAAAAAAAATCACACAGGAAAAGATCCAGAGCAGAAAAAGCCCTAACAGACCAGTATGCAACACAGCCACAAGACATGTGTTAACAAATCAGGCTGGCAAGCTCTTTCTGCCCACACACCAACCTTTTACTCAGAGTTCACAACCCCTCTCTAAGGTTGTCAAAAGACATTCTGGCAAATTGATAAATGAAGTAGAAGGAGGCAACGCAGGTTGAGGGAAAGTGGATATACCAAAACATTAAACTGCAAAACTTGGCTGGATATCACTGTTGTGAAACTAACAAATCACAATCATGATTGTAGCTAATGAAATAGCAGGTCGAGGGGCAACAGGCATTCAACTGGCAAATAAAAACATAATAACCGATCAAAAATAATGCTAAAATTCTGAGCGAACTAAAAAATGAATAGAGCCTGTCAAGTCTAAATAGCTCCCTGCTGTCCTACTGTGAGCCACGCTAGTGTACTTGTATCTGAAGAGGGATTTTTTTCTTTAAATCACTATGGTGTGGACAATGTGTACTTGAGCTGTGCATTGGTACTCACTGTGTGTTGTTGCTCTTGAGCGGCAGCACGGCACAGGCTGTCATCCCCAGTCGGACCTGGTGCGTTCGGGACGTGATAGCCGGTCTTAAGGGGGACTGGAACTCCCACCCGCACACCGTTAGCTCTGTTTGGCCCTCGGTGGGTGCCGTCCGTGGGAAGAACTGTACAAATAAAGATGAACGCGGCGCACCACTTTAAAAAGAAAAGTTCACAGTAGTCACACCAGTAGGGATAATGTGTGTACGCCTAGACTCAGAGCAGGCCCGAGCATGACTGAACAAATCTCACCCCGGTGATGCCAGGGGGGCAGGACTCATTCCTCCAGCCACTGTGGCACTCGCTCTCCCAGGTGCATTCTCCAGAGCACCAGCCGCAGCCCATGAACTTTGGGGCCGTCAGACACGCGGCACAGGTCAGGAAGTGTTGACAGCCTGGCCCTCTCTGGGGCACCTGAATCATCTGAAACCAAGACATGACACTTTCCATGTAACATAATCCATATCTCCACCTGAACGAAAATCTCCAGATTCCCTGTGGTATCTCATATCACTGTGGCAACAGATATGCCTCCAAACTACAAAGTAATAGACTGTGCATTCATTTTCTTCACCCACTTACTGCCAATGCCAGCATGTACTAGGCAGGAGGCACAGAAACCAGTCTATCACATATCAAACACAGACAGTCACACTCACAATCTAACCTATCTTAAGAACTTGGGAGGAAACCAAAGCACCAGAGGAAACCTTCACAAACATGGAGAGAGAATGCAAACCCCTCACAGAAAGGACCAGGTGTCGAAGCCTACCTCATAGCTTTCATGCTATGAGGTGACAAACCTAGCTACTGTGCTGCCCCATGATGTCTTGCAAATTTTAGAAATCTGATCTGAAAGATTGTTTTAATCTCATTCAGTGAAATGGGACTGCTTCTGTACCTTGTCTCCAACCACGAAGAGAAGATACTCTGATGAGTACACAGCAGCAATGGAGGAAACCCTCTGGTTCTCTACCAACGAGTAATTGGCAAAGATAATAGGGCTGGATCTTGTCAACACAAGCTGCCAACACACACAAATACAAACACACACACACACACACACACACACACACACACACACACAGCAGATGATCATTAGTCTTGGATCATGCACAACAGTAAAATAGAGACAACAAGAAAAAGTGGCAGCTGACAAAGCATCGTATTTTGGATCAAATTAAATGTTTTTCTCTAAGGACAACTTGTGTACTTGCAGCAGGCGTCCAGTGGAGGTCCCGATATGAGCCACAGTCTTGTTTTCGATGGTGGTGACCAGCAGGGAGGTGAGCAGCACGTCTCTCATCCGTCTGTTGAACAGGTCCACTCTGTAGTAGGGCTTGGACACCATGGTGGGCTGGTCCCTGCAGGTGGCGTTGTTCTCCATGCTCTAGCACCAAGGCCACAGGCAGCAGATCACATGAAAAGGAAACAGAAAAGAGTGGTTAAAATGGTTGGTGTAAACACATCCAGACTTCTTTAAACTATTTTTTTTGTCACTTATTTTATTTTTATTTTTATTTTAAAGAAAGGGCACAGTGGGTACTCAGCATTACAATATATGATTAGTTTTTGTGATTGTAGAGCGCCCACTGTTCAGCTACGTATCGTTGAGTATGTGACAACTATGTAGGGCTAAACAATATATTAAAAAATGTGATTAATTTTACAGATACTGTGATATGATTCCTAATTTTACTAGAAATTAGGAAAAGAAAATTTTGTATTATAATGTTCATTTTCACTGATAAAGCTATTTAAAATAATGACGGCGTGATTTTTGCTGAGGTCTGTACCAAACAATCACATTTTCTTATATCCAGAAAATACAATTTGTAGGCCAGGGCATCTCTGTAGAGCCATAATACTTTTACAACGATGTTTTGTCACACATTTCACCTTTATCTGAAAACTGAATCTTGCCCATATAGCGATGTTGATAATATTTCCATTAATGGTTCAGCCTTACAGTCAAGCTATAGATGCACTAGAAAAATAATAAGCTATTACTCTAATGTGAAACCTATATGAGTGTTTCTAAAATCATTTTACCAAAACAACTCTGTCGAAATTAGGATGTCAAATGATTTTTGTATTTTGTATTTTGCATTAACAGTATGGTATTTTCCAATATGCTGCTTTAAAGCCAATTTCCAATCATACTGACTTAAGCATCAGAGCACATACTCTGTTCAAAATCTACATTCAATTTTATGAACAAAACAGTTTAGGCGGTCGTTACTGAAAATTCCCAAATTCTCACAGAAAAGCATTTTATATAGGACAGATGATCAGTCACTCATCTGTGCACAGATGGTCCAGATCTGTGCAACAAAATCAGTCAGTGAAATTGAACAGAAGTCTAAGCTATTCTTTCCATGGAAAGCTGAGGAAACTTGCAGATGTAGGATGACTAGTCTATCAGTTTCCTTAGGTGTCCAGTCAAAGTGGTATCAGGTCTAAGTGGTTTAGAGGTTGAAATGTTGTATTTGTAATGTAAAATGTAATGTAAAAAATGTCACTAAAAGAGAAAGCTGCAAAAGCATAGGATGAGGTTACAAGGGAGAAATGAATAACTGGTATGAAATGAGCTGTACAAATCACCAGGGCAACCCAAGAAACAAAACTCTGGACATACCAAAAGCCCAAGGTGTAACCATTACAGTAACATCATCATTTCATAATTTAGGAGGGCTTTGACAAATGACTGCAGTGCTGACAGACTGACTGTCTTACAGCCACACAGCAGGGTGGAGCATCATTTACTTCAAGGAAGCCTTCGTGTAGAAACTTGCTTACACTGATGTCTGACTTTGAGACCTAAATTTTAGTATTAAGAAGTGGAACTGCGCTGGATTTGCTTTCTCAATGTTGTACTATTGTTCAATTTAAAAGATGAATGGCAGTAATTTTCAACTGGCTTTATTTTACTAGTTTGCACTGTCGTCATGATTGATTGTGTTGTAAATCTCATCACTTCCCACTCTCAGTACAGCTTTAATTGCTCAGGGGCACCAGGAATGCTGCTATCCAATACACACACAGGCGCAACGGGCAATCTCCAACAACTGAAGCCCTTGTGATTTCAACACGATAACAATTACACGGAAATGGGACCTTCCTTCACCCAGTGTGCCATTATCCATTACCTGAAACCTGTGTATCAATACTGTGGTATTTGACCTATAACTCCATTTTAATGAGTGTGAGCTCAATGGTAAGTCGACCATTGATCCGATGTTTGGTAAGCCTCTTAGTGGTGAGTACAGTTAGGATGCAAGAATTTTTGGCGGCCTATATCTCTCACCTGGCATGTGTCAATACAAGGAGTAGTACAGAGTAGCAAGTCCACCAATGCAAATCATAATTACAGAACAATAAAACACAAAAATGCACAATACAATCACTATGATGGCAAAAACTACGAAAAATAAGGCCTGTGCAAAAAATAAACAGAATCATCTTTTAACACAGATGTACATGAAAGCTGTCTTCCTGTGAGAGGCTTTGAGAGCAAGAAACCGGGAAAGCAGCTTTCATCAGATTAAGAAAGAAGTGAAAATGAAACGCTGTAAAATATCCATCCGCCTTCCAGTCCCGTAGCGTAAGCCAAGTGCTTCAGTAAAAGACACGAGGAGCATTGCTATCGACTCATGTCATTCACCTCTGCTCCCAGGAGAGGCATAACGCCTTGGTGCTAATTTAATTTCCTGGCCTAGAGAGCTACAAAAAAAAAAAAACACAAATCAAAGAGTATTTGGGAGGCTGACGGACAGAGACTATCATTTATCTTCAGGTGACAAGAAAAATAGCAGACCTAAGTGCAAAGGTCAAGATACCGCTTAAGCTTAATGAAATAGCAAGCCTCCAAAGGGTAACACCTCTAAAACTGAAAATGAGTTTCATAATAACGGTAATATTAATCCTTCATTTTTTTTTTTAGCAAAGAGTACATACACTGTTTCACTGAGTGCTCATGTGACTTTTTTTCCCTAAATACTCGGAAAAGATTAACTTACAGCCAAGAGTTCTTGCTTTACTTGCCAAATAACACTGACGTCCAAAAGTTGACTGGATCACGTACATTTGTGAGTTTCCAAACATCCTGAAAGAAAATGTAGCAACACTGGACACTGGGACCAACAGTGCACTTAACGTTCAATTACCGCTGGCTTACTCGGAGAGAAGACAAACAGATTATATGGGAGGCGCAGATGATAATATTGGCGGCGTTTGTGTTTTGAGCTGCTGGAAGGAAAACGGAAGAGCCGGGATTTCATTTCTTGGACAGTCCCGCTGGCAGGTCACTCAGCAGCCAAAGGCAACACAACAGTGAGGGATCTCAGAGTTCATTACTCCAGGTGGAAACTGGATCTCCTAAGGCAAATATACAGACTGAACATCCTGAACAGCGTGTTTCACCAAACTCTGTAAAAGACTGAGGGATTTGAGAGAGTATACGTGGTGTGTTTAGGACATTGAGATACTACTGCATGCCTCAAGCCTGTCTAAATGTTTAGGGGATAGGTATAATATTACAAAAAGACCTATTAACCCTTT